>JAQHUG010000814.1:118894-130120 GCA_028555095.1 Dicrostonyx torquatus | reverse complement strand
AACTTATTCTATATGGATGCACATCTTCTTAGACCGAGTTGGAGGGGGGAGGGCCTTGGGCTTCCCATAGGGCATGGTATCCCGCCCCATCCTTAAGGAAGCAGGGGGAGGGTGATGGGGTAGTGGGGGAGCGGGAGGGCCTGGAACAAGGGGAGTAAATGTAAATATTTCTTTTAACAATAAAAAACATCCCCAAAAAAAGAAAATTCAGGAGCAAACATATTTTTATTCTAGTATCACTAATATTAATAATTCTCTGTATAGAAGCTGAATAATAAATATTAATCCAAATTTTAAAAAAAAAACTAGTCAGCTGACACAGATCCGTAAGACAGTTATACTATGTTTCTCTGTTAAAATAATGTGGCTACAATGTGTTTATGTAAGTGTGTAACTGTGTTTTTGTGATGTGAATTTAAGTTTGTGTATATGTTCGTTTCCAGATTACAACAACTCTAAAAAATTAGCTTAAATGGCCAGTTTAAAATACCAGGTAATGTACCTGGCTCTTAAGTGCCTTTATAGATCTGAGATCATGACATTTTAACAATAAGAGCTTCTAACACAGAGACATGCCAACTTTTGCAGTACCATATGACTCCTTCAGGAAAACAAAAGACGGGCCATCTCCAGGCTTGCTCTGGGTTCGCAAAGTGACCCACACAGAAGCAAAAGGAGGCCTTTTACCCAGGGAACCGATCTGCTTTTTCCTGCCAGGACAGGTTAAGCAGTCTTCCTGCTCACAGGAAAAATCTTTGGGCCTCTTGCACTCAACAGCTAATGGCAAATAATGCTTCTAAGACTGATGTTCTCCAAGGACAAGGAGAGGACTTGAGATTGCCTGCTAGCCAAAAGCTGTCTCATTTTCTGTTCATTTTTTCCTTCCAGATCTGTTGATAGGCATTTGACAACTCAAGGTACTATTCTTTAACAGGCATCATCGTCCAGGATTAACAGGTTTCAACCTTTAGAGGTTCAGAGTTCACAATTTCCTCCTATTTTTATATCTTTGAAACCAAGATATAAAATCTGTTCCAGTTCTCTTACAGATTCCTGTAAAAGATCTATCACTACATCAAAATCAGGTCTGGCAAAACCCAAGGTTTTTAATTTTAACCCCAGCCAGTTTTAAGCATATGTTGCAGGTTATTCCTGCTGCCTAAATCAATACCAACCTACAAAATGCTCCCAGGACAACACCAAAAGCACCTGTACCAGCTCCTGGGACTTCATTGGTGCTGACTCTCCTGGATTAAGGATACCTACCAACTAAAATCTGGTTTCCTCTGCTATTGTGTCTCATCCCATGGCTAGCCCCATTTCATAGAGCCAATGATAACATTTTTTTTTTCTCCTAGACACCTGTCTTCTTACCTCTCTCAAGAAACAAATGCCAGGCATTTCTGGGATGACACTGAACAGAAGGTCTTTCCAGAAACACCACCTGCTAAATGTGGACCCACCAACACCCAGCTCTTCCCGACACATTGCGCCATGCCCACAGGAGGTAGCCAAACTTGAGTCTATACCCTTCTTACAAAGAGAGCCTAAAATGTTGATCATAATTATTACTTCAACTTCCTGTCGCCCACCGTATCCAAAGACTCTGGAATGTTAAGTCTGGGGCATAGCCCCAGTCCCTGGCATCCATCCCAGTCCCCTGGCCTGGGAGTTGCATTTGTCTGGACTCCAAATCCCAGCATTCCATGACCTGACTCCTCCCTGGGAGAGGGTCAGGACCACTCCCACTGGGTAGTTAAGTGGGCTCCCAGAAAAGAAACACTTGGCTCCCAGTTTGCACATGGTCTCTGCTTTCCTGTCTCCCTACCATGCACTTGGCAACCTGAGAATATTATATTTCATAAAACAATGGATTTTAGTTTGGTTTGATCTGACCTAATTGGATTTCTTTGCCCCAATGGAGCCATCCTTCTTAGGAATTTTTTTCTAACAATCTTGATGAACAAAAAAAAAGGTGAAAATGTGTTTTAGAGATGGCAATGACAAAAGTGGAAATGATGGGATGCATTAAAAGTCATTGAATACTGAATTGCAGTTCTCTTCTCACTTAAAGTCAAAACCAGGTCTATTGCCCGTTGTGACCATAATGCATAGCTATGATTTGGAATCCACAGAACTCAAAGAGAGATCTCATGTCTGTGCAAAAGCTCTAAAAGAGTTGTCAATAGCATTCTCTCTTTTTTTCAGTTCTAGACTTAAGCCACAACAATTTTTCTAATGTGTTTTATCTCTATCTTGTCTTCTTTGGATTTTTTTATATATAAATAGGATTTCTCTGTGTAGGCCTCTCTACCCTGGAGCTCACTGTGTCAACCAGGCTAGCCTCAAACTCTCCGATGCTCCTGCTCTGCCTCCCAAGAGCTGAGATTAAAGGTATGTGTTGCCAATGTGTATCTGTTGACTCCTTTTATTCTGAATGATTTCAAATAAAAATAAGAAAAAAATCTCACACAATCATATAGTCTAAGACAAATTTTACATCTGAATTTTTTGAGTTTTGCTAAAATATCCGATAGATATTTTGGCACACTTACACCCATTCCAAAAATTAAATCAATTAATGCAGTTGGTGTGGGACAATTCGGTCAATCATGTCTTAAATAAACGCTGATTGGCCAGGCAATAAGTATAGGTGGGAAAACCAGACAGGAAGTAGGTGTGGCGCAAGGAGAACAGGAGAAATTGGGAAGCAGGAAGCTTCCCTGGGATTCCTGCGCAGATCTCCAAGGAAGCAGCATGTGTCTCTGTCCCAGCTGAGAAAAGGTACCGGCCATGTGCCTGGCATGGATGGGAACAATGGGTTAATATAACTTATGGGAGCTAGTAAGAAGCCTGAGATAATGGGCCAATCAGCTTATAACCTAATGTAGACACTCTGTGTGATTTTTCTTTGGGGCTTGCCAGCTGTGGGGTACTGGGTGGGACAGTAACCCCAACAAGCAGGCCCCTCATGTTACATGCAGTTTAACACACTAGCTGTCTAAAAACCTAAATAACATGATCACATTAATAGATGCAGACTAAAACAAAAGGAAAGGACTCCAACTTGATAAAGAACATGCATGAAACACTAACAGCAGCACCATCCCCCTGGTCAGAAATACAAAGCTTTCCCATTTAGATCAGGAACTGTAAAAAGATTTCAGCAACTTCATGACTGGAAAATGTAGCAGGATGATTTACTAGTTACTCATTTCATTGCTGCAACACAATACCTGATGAAAACAACTCAGTAAGGAAAGTTTTATTAGGGTTTTAGACCATGGCAGTGCCCATAGGTCTGTCATTTATACCGGTCCCTTGCTGCAACTGAGACACATTGGTTATGAGGCATAGGCTGCCAAAGACATAACAGCCAATGGATCTCTTATTATGCTTATATTTGCATGTAAAAGGCATATTTTCTAAAATATTGAACAACAGCCTAGTAAATATATTAGGCAATGATATATTTATGAGAATTATGAAGTGTGTGTACTGTATGTAATGTGTGTTGTGTGTGTTATGATTTTGTCAGCTGTGCAGAACTGAAACATCAGGACTGAGGCCTTGTTTGAATCAGTTAACCTCTCTGTCTCACCAGTTCTCAGAAAACCTGAAAGAAATTCCAGATTGATTCTTTGGTTGATGTCATTATCCAAACTTAAAGAGGACTAAGTCTCCTGACTACTGTTAAAGGTGGGATTAGTACCCTCCTTCCAGGAAGAGTACTGCTTCCGCACCAACAAATCCAGACTGGCTTGAGACGTAAGGACCAGAGAAAAAGTGCAATGACAGGCCTCCTATTGGAAAAGTGTTTTGGGTTCCCTCACATTCAGGCTCCTCCCCCTTCATCTCTCTTTTTCTCCTAATTATCTTCAAACATATGCTTTCATCCTGTCTTTTAAACTTTTAAATGAAGGTCCTCCTGGATCAAGTCACTACCATCAATAAGTCCACCTTAGGACACTGGCTACCCTGACTAGTGTCCCACTGTGCCCTCTAGTCTTTGGTTTCATCTTATAAACTACAGTGCCTGTCTAATTAGTTGTTTACAAAGATTTCTCTAGCAGCACATGACAGCAGTCATAGGACCCACACAGTCAAGTTAAAACTTTCCTCCTTCTACATGAAGTCAATCTGACCTGTATACCCTTTGATCCTGAGGACAGAGCCAACCTAAAACAAGAAATTTCAGATGACCTTAAACACTCCTGATACAACATAAGGATGAGAAAACTTGAAAGAAGGCCAAGCTAGACAACTGTCAAATACATGTAGAGGGCCTAAATCAGTCCCATGTAGGCTCCCTGGTTGTTGGTCCAAATTTTAGGCTCCCATGGGCCCAGGTTCCTTGATTCTGTGGATTTTCTTATAATGTCCTTGACCCCTCTTTCTCCTATAATACTTTCTCCCTATCTTCAGCAGGATTTCCTGAATTCAGCCTAAAGCTTGACTCTGGGTCTGCATCTGCTTCCATCAGTAACTGGATGAAGCCTCTCTGATGACTATTGAGATAAGCACCAATCTATGTGTACCTTGGCCTTCTTGAGGCAGTCCTAACAGTCGGAGCAGGGGCTGTTTCTAACTATTTGACTGACTTTTGTCCTTGTCTAATCCTTATACTGGTGCTTAGTCTTAACTGCAACTTCACATGCCCGGTATTGTTGATATTCATGAGAAGCCTGCCCTTTTCTGAATAGAAAATAGAGGACTGGATTTGTAGGGAGGGCAGAGGGGAGCGAATGGGAGGAGAGGAGAGTGGGGAAATTGTGATTGGGATATTAAATGAGTAAATGTCTTAGAAAGAAAGGAAGGATAAAAGGAAGAAAGGGAGGAAGAAAGGGAGGAAGGGGATGGTAGGGAGGAAGAAAGGAAGGAAGGAAGGAAGGAAGGAAGGAAGGAAGGATGGTTGAAAGAAGGCTGCTAGTTTATTTCCCAGCTGTCCGGCATCTCAAACCTGAAATAATCACACAGAAACTATATTATTTAAAACAATGTTTAGCCCATTAGCTCTAGCTTTTTAATTGCTAACTTTAACAATTTAATTTAACCCATCTCCATTAATCTGTGTATTGCCATGTGGCAGTGGTTTACCAGCAGAGTTCCTGCATCTATGTCTGGTAGGGCTTCATGGCTTCTCCCTCACTCCTTCTTCTTTCTCCCAGCATTCAGCTTAGTTTTCCCACCTAAGTAAGTTCTACCTTGCTATAGGCCAAGCCAGTTTCTTTATTCATTAACCAATAAAAGCAACACATAGACAGAAGGACCTCCCACACNAGGTTTTTTATTTTAATTTTTTTCTGGTTGTGGCATTTTTTCCTGGAATAAAGTTTGTTTCTGGTTTAAGAGAAAAAAAAAAAAAAAAGAAAACTTAATGCTCTGATGAGGACATGGATTCTGTTCCCAGAAGCCATGATGGCAACTCAAATCCCCTGTAATTCTCCAGGATTTGACACTCTCTTCTGGCTTCCTTGGGAACCCTCAGGTATTTGGCAAACTTACAAATAGAAATAAATCTTTAGGAAAAAAAATGTCTAATTCTGTACTCTAAGATGGGGCCTAGGGTCATTAGCAACAGTAGGAAATTCTGTTTTCTGTTCAGTCACACTGCAAGTTCAATCTTGGCCATGAACTTTGTAGTGCATATATTCTGACTCTCATTTTATTTCTATTTTCTTATTAAACTAAGTGAAATGTGACTCATTAGGACCATATGTTGCATACATTTAAACATTTTCACACTACTTACCACTTGCATAGCACATAATCGACTTGGTTGAGCATTATGTTTTTCTAAATTAGAACCCATAGTGATAACCAGTTATACATAGACAGAAATAACCCAGGTCAATAACAACAACACAACAAGAACAACTCAACAATGCTAAAACACTAATCATGTTAACCAGAGTAAACAAATTACTAGCAAGTAATTTATACTCATTTCAGACTTACCTCATGAAATTACATAACACTAAGCTAGAATTACAATTAGATAAAAAACTGTAAGTATGATTGTCATCTGTGCCCTAGTCAGCATGATAATCACTTCCACATTCTGAAGCTTAGTAAACAGTGCTTCAGTTTTGTCATGTGCTTCGATTAGATATTTCCACAGGTCAAACCTCTGATGACTTTGCCTTGGCTGACTCTCATACCCATGGGATCTTGAGTAGTCATCTGAGGATTGGCTGACACACCACGTTTCCAGTGTTTCAACAGCTACTTCCAGGATCAACAAGAGACCTTGTTTCAAATGAACAAAATGGAGAGGTGATGAAAAAAATGACATCTGACACCCCCTTCTGGTCTCCCAGACATCATGTGCATTTACATGTTTGAATGTGTGTAAATGGGCACATGTACACACAAGCATGCACACATACACTAATAGGAAATGAAAGTCAGTCAATAAAATATATGTCATTTATTTTGAAAATATTTTCCTAGGAAATACACCTTACTTTGTTAAGTCTGGAGAATAGCCCCAGCCCCTGTCATCCATCTCAGGCCCCTGGCCTGGGAGTTACATTAGTCTGGACTCCAAATCCCAGCATGCCAGGGTAATTAAGTGGACTCCCAGGGGAGAAACACGTGGTTCCAGGTTTACATGTGCTCCCCGCTTTCCTGTCTCCCCACCATGCACTTGGCCACCTGAGAACGTCATATTTAATAAAACGATGGGCATTTTAATTTGGTTTGATGTGACCTAATTGGATTTCTTTGCACCTGCGGAGCTGCCCCTCTTAGGATATTTTTCCTAATATATGGAGGCTTCCTACTGAGAGGCCTTAATTTTTCGTTCGGGCTCAGGCCCCAGGGCCTGAGGTCCAGGGCCACTCTGGAAAATGGGTCTTCCTGCACAGGCGCTCTGCGGGGCAAGTTCGGCTTCACTTGGTGGGTTTTTTGTTTTGTTTTGTTTTTAAACTGCATGTGGGTAGGGTTTTGGGGTGATCCATTCGATTTTTCCGGCTTTTGTTGAAGCCACAGCTGTGCCTAAAGCCTGACACACATGCGGCAAAGGCTGGGCCTCCTGCTGAGATGAGATTTGGGTGCCAGAGGCCGTTCTCAGCCAATTTCTCATGTACCCCGTACATAAACAGCTGACTTGGCGACATTCCTGTGGACACTCTGCAATGAGCTCGTGTCAGAAGCATCGATTTAAAGTGGGTGGGTGTCTTGCGATTCCTAGCCAATTTCAAACACCCTTAAGCAGGAACTTAAAAAGCTTTTAAGTTTCAAGTATGGAGCTTCTGTTCCACCTTTTCTGTTTTTTCTTTATTCATTGGCAACCACGGCTTGTCCCACCTCCTCTTCCATCTCTCTCTGTTTTTATTTCACCGACAACTCTTATGTCCCACCCTGACTTCCGCCTTTCCCTTTGCTGATCCATCATCAGCGCTTTGCCTCACACACACTTCAGCCCCTCTGTAGCCTCCAGAGCACTCTGCTGCTTTCAACCATTTCAGAGATCCCAAGCCTACAGGGCTCGGGCTCATAAAACGCTGCCCTCACTTCTGCTTCAAAGCCGCACACTACTGTGTGCCCCCAAAAAGTGGCCAATTCCACATTAGCACCTTTTCCTGCCCCTCTGTTCCAAAGTGCTCCAATGCCACCCACCTAATAGAGAAACTGGCTCCTGTTCTGGACGTGACCGGTTTGTGGAGCGGCACTTGCTCATCAGTTTCACTAGCCTGCATTAATACAGACTTCTATCTGGGCCTGGCACAGGCTGGGCACTTGACCTTATGTTCTCCATAGCTCTTTCCCTGGTCTCTGCTGTCCACGCTCAGACTGCTGCTGCCCGGCCCTTCTCTGTTGACAACAAATTCATTTCCCCCCATCCTTCCACTCTAAAACTCTACAAAAATGTTTTGTTCTAATGTTTCTGTTCTCTCTTGCAACAACTAGTCAGCTAATATCCGGATCTTCAATTCGATTCCATTGGTCAGTGTCTCTGTTTTTATGCNAGGGAGGGAGGGAGGGAGGGAGGGAGGGAGGGAGGAAGGAAGAAAACCTGCCTGATAAGAAAACAGTAACAGAACACCTGCTGGCATCATTCAACCTTGCCAGTAAAGAATACGTCTTATGATAAAACTTCCCTCTCCAGAAGTTCCTGGGTACATGGTTTCTACTTCCACAGAGAACTGGTAGCCTTCAGTATTCTGATTAAAAATAATCTGCTTCAATCCTGATCTAACATATATGTGACCATGGTCATCTTTAAATATATGTTTTAAAATATATGCTCATATACAATACATATAATTACATATATGTGTAATTACATATTAATTGCTGATTCATTTCTTTATTTGATATCTACCTCTTGTTTGGGAAAGAGGAAGCTGGAGAGGCAGGCATAGGTGCTGAGAACTGAACCCTAGTATCTCTCTATCTTGTCCTTCATTTTAATGTCTTTCATAAGAAGCAGCTGGTTTCAGTGACATACACTCTAGACAATGAACAAAGATATTGTGAGATTTCTCAGCAGGGTTAGATTTTTATTTTTAATTGTTAGTAAAGTGGTACAAAAGGTAACATGCTAAATCATATGTTCAAAAACTCATTGATACCCATTTCTAACAGGTTGTGTCATGATTTTATGTGATTCATTTTCACTGCATTGAAACAAATCATGCAAATGGATTTTTAAAAGATTTATTTATTTATTATGTATACAACATTCTGCCTCCATGTATGCCCAAACGTCAGAAGAGAATGCCAGATCTCATTACAGATGGTTGTGAGCCACCATGTGGTTGCTGGGAATTGAACTCAGGACCTCTAGAAGAGCAGCCAGTGCTCTTAACCACTGAGCCATCTCTCCAGCCCCGCAAATGGATTTTAGCATTTTATGCATGGCCTGACACTGAGAAAATAACCTTATTTTGTCACAGCATTTGGTGTGCCCCATTTCCCCTTGCTCCCAACCAGCCTGTACCTGTGTTGATTCAGCATTAGGTCTGCTCTTGATTTACTGGTCTGTTTTCTGTTCAGTGATGTGGATTCTGGTTTGGTTGTCAGAGAAATATCAGCTTTTTATTTAAAATATAAATATTTGCTTTCAATATTTTGTCAGCTTTGTCATCTCTGTGTCCATTATTCGAGGAGTATGCCTCAGGTAAGATGACTTTAAGGAAAACTAGAGGTGAATAAATTGTAACTGCTGTGGGTCATGATTACTAGGGAAACTAAATGTGGGTTCTCTGTGTGTACCATGACCAGCAGAATAACCACCCATGTGAGGCAAGAAGATCTAGTTCAACATGCCTCAGCAGCCAGTGTGGGTTCAGATTTCTGGACTGCAGCACCAGAAAGATTGTTTGGACATATTTAAACACAGCACAATTTTAGAATTGAGTTTCCTCGTGACAATTAACTCAGTCCTATGTGCACAATAAAGATGAAGGCATCACTGCATTGAACCTCTTTGTAAAGTACCTGTGACTTCTTTCCTAAATATGGGCTCTATGTTGACTGCATGTGACACCTTAAGGGTCCGGGGAGGATTTGGTGTGGTCATGGTCTTACAAATATCATAGAGGTCCCCTAGGCTATTAACCACCTCTGCTCCCTTTTGTAAAGCCCATGTGACATCTCCACTAAGGATGAGCTCTTTTGACTGAGAAGCAGTGCTCAAGATGAGGGTTTCAGGAGGAAGAGTTTGGGGAAGCCAGGTGTGACCTGGCCCTACAGAAAGCACAGAGGTCACCAGGCTATTGGTCACATCCACTTTCAGACATTTGGGTGGAAATTAAGTTATACCTGCATGTTTAACATTCTTGGTTCTCTAGTGCTAATCTGTGAGACCATGAACCTTTGTGTCCCCCAAAACTGTGTTTGTTGCTATAGACAGATCAATAAAATCCAATGCATTTTGTTTTTTATTTTGTTTTCTTGGGTTTTTGAGAAAGTGTCTTACACAGCTTGAGATGTCCTCTACCTACCCAGAGCTGGAATTATTGATGTGGTACCTCCGTGTCCTACTGGCTTTTTCTTCCTTAATGACCTGTATCATCACAACCCTGTTACCACCTAGCATGTCACATAACATCCACTTTTCACATAAATTTTATGATCTGTTCACTAAGTTGGCAATCTGAAACGGAGAACGGGGCCAGCTCTTGAAACAGCTTTTGCACACAGCTATTTCATTCTGAAGGTAATGAATATATTCTACATGTTTTCCTACAGGTCATCCTCAGTGCCTAGGCAGATGGTCCAGTCATTAAAGTGTTTGCCACATAAATGTGAGGACCTGAATTTCATCCTTCAGAACTGATATAAGACAGTTGGGTATGGTGACATGAGTTCATAACTCAGTTTCAGGAGGGTAGAGATGGACAGATCCTTGGGACTTGCTTGTCAGTTAGTTTAGCTTAATCTGTGAGCTCCAGATTCAGTGAGAGAACTTGTCTTAAAAACCAAAACAGTAATTAAGAAAGTTAATGTCTCTACTCTTACCTACAGAGGACAAAGATGCCTTTCGTCTGAGGATATATTGAACCTAGTTCCAGGATGGGTGAACCTGTGCTAAGTACTTTATCATTTCTCTTTTTCTTTCTTTCCTTCTTTTCTTCCCTGATTAAAGATAATAGGAAGGGCCTGGCTAGGTCTTCCTGGTGACCATTCAATGAAAGGTCAATGTGCAAGGTCATAGAGTCTAACTGCTGACTATTGTCCTTTGGAATTTAAAAGATGAAGATAAAAAACAGAAAATTATCCTTTAGTGTTGCACCCAGGCTGAATCATTCCTTCTCTTCTTTGAAAGGGTATTTAGAACTTGTTAGAGACCCAAATTTCTTACTTTTAAAGAGAAATGCATTGCTTATACTTTTATTTCTCTTTTGCCACAAGCTCTGTGGAGAAATGAAATTCAAAGAGCCCAAAAAGGCCTTGGGTGGATGAAGCAAGTGGTCTGCTTCAAATCTCAAGTCAGCCTCAAAATAAAACCAACCAAAACCTCTCAACTCTCAAAACTCCAGGATTCTGGATGGAAGTTTAGGGGGAGTTGGGCAGCAATGGGGTAAGGTGGGAGAGCGATAACTTAGCATATTTAAGAAGCGCCTTCCTTCATTTCTTTCTTCCTTCCTTTCTTTTTTTTTTTTTTTGGTTTTTCGAGACAGGATCTCTCTGTAGTCTGTAGCTTTGTTTTTTCTTTTTCTTTCTTTCTTTCTTCTTCTTCTTCTTCTTTTTTTTTTTTTTTTTTTTTGGTTTTTT
>JAQHUG010000814.1:98836-109717 GCA_028555095.1 Dicrostonyx torquatus | reverse complement strand
TCTCAAACCCAGAGATCTGCCTGCCTGCCTGCCTTTGCCTCCTGAGTGCTGGGATCGCCTGGCACTTTTTTAAAAAACTAAAGCTAAAAATCAGCAATGCTTCCTTTCTTTGTTTATGGAGAGATCATTTCTAATATTGTTTCCTAATAAAGACACAAAAGCTATTTCCAACTGTGCTGTGGAAGGCATCCGATTTTAGAAGGAGATGCATGTATATATAGTATGAGTAAGGTAGACAAAAATATTACAGTTTTTGTATCAAAATGAAACAGATAATATGAGATTTTATACCACTGTAAATACAGTGGGTGACCAGTAAATCTTGCTGTTGATAATGTAAATGAAACGTCTGGTGTGGATTCCTGCTGTAATCTGGTGGAAGGAAAACAGTTACACCATTTATGAACCAAAATTAAACAGGCAGTATCAGATTTTATACCACTGTAAATATGAAGGACTATCAATAAACCTTGCTCTATATGAATATGTATATAATGTATATGTAATGTCTGGTGTGGAATCCTGCTCGAACCCAGGTGATTACATGCTTGAATTCTCTTTTAGAAGACATATAAGGTATTGATTTTTAACACAATCCCAAATTTTAAAGTTTGGTTCTTTTTTCTTTTCTGTCTGTCTTTCTTTTCAATTGACATTTTACACTTACCACACACATTTATTAGTTCATTAAGGTGACTACATTAGAAACTCCCTCAGCTATTTTCAGAAACACTATACATTGTTGTGAACTCTATCCTACTGTGCCTTTCATAGCAGAGCTGATAACTCTTTATAGTGAATATTGCCTCCTTCCTCTCTATTCTCCCAGGCCCAGTAAGAGAAATTTATAACTGAATGTGTATTATAACACTGTTCACAATAACCAGCACATGGAACCCACCTGCATCCATCAGTGAATAAATGGGAAAAACTGTGATACATATTGTTGTTCTTTTTAATTAAGAATGGGGTACCCGGTAACGGGTCCCCACAATCAAGACCACGTGGCCAGGTCTCCATGGCGGCGAATGGCAGCGGTGGCAGCGGCAGCAGCAGCGGGCAGCATGAGACCAGACAGATAGATAAAGTTATAAGCATTTATTAAGGTGGATTATGGAGGGGAAGAAACAGAAGGGGAGAGAGGGAGGAAAAGAAGGGAGAAAAGGAAAGAGAGAGATGGGGGTAGGGGAGGAAAGGAATGGGAGAAGCTCCTCTGCCTCTCTGGAGAGGGGTGAGGTAAAGAGAGAGAATGGGGCTGCAAACTGCATGCTTGCTTGCTTGTAGGTGAGGAGTGGGCCTGGCTCACTCTTAAAGGGACAGGAATCATTACGAATATAAAAGAGAGGATGTGATGACATCTTTGTGACAGTGTAGGTAAACCTGGATGAGATGTTGAGACATGGAAAACCTAACACTGCTTGACAGATGAAGGAATAGCTAGGAGTGTGGATTGTTTATTCAGAGTTTGGAAGATGTTTTAAGCACAAAGCTAAACTGGGAGATCATAGGTAAAGGAAGTGAGACCAGAAGCCATGAGCCGCCGCCGCAGATGGATGCAGGGTAGACCCTTCCGGTATGTCACCACGTGGTGACTTACAAACTTTTATAATGGGTTAGTTTAATTATGAGAGCTAGCCAAGGAAAGGCTAGTGATAATAAGCCGGGCAGAGTTTAAATGAATCCAGTTTGTCATGTGGTTATTTCGGGTACAGACAGCCAGCCGCTGAGCAGCGGCTGGGGGCTTGGAAGCTGGGTGCGGGGAACAAACAACACACACCCCTCCACCTACTTACACGATAGGTAAGTTTAGACATTCCAAGTTTGAAGGTGTTTAGAAATCTGGGGATGGGGATGACAAGAGGAATAGAAAACTGATGAAAATCGATTTCTCACATACAGAACAGTGTTCGAGATGAGTAGTGATTGCATGAGAATTTAGCATCTTTTTCTTTATTTTTGTATAGGCTTGCAATTCCCACCAGTAAATGCCTTGTTTTAAAATGCTAAAAAAAAAAGAAATAGAAGAGAAGAAAACGTGAGAATTGACTTACAGATTAACTGACCTTAAGGAGACCAGTGAAACAAACAGGTCATTATTGGGGAGATGAAAGGACACTTTTACAATCATTTTAGTAGGAAGAAAAAACAGAAATCATGATAATTGAGTTTATTAAGGCATTTTTGTCTAGTATAGACAACAAAAAAATGAAAGTTGAGAGTTTTGTATGTAGTCAAAATCCAAAGGACATTATATAATGCACACAATCCTCTAATCCTAAGTATCATCTTTCATATTAGTTTAAACACCAGTTCTCTTCTGACTTGTAGATGTATACTCATGTCAGACATATGCTCACATCTTCATCACAGTGAAATACAGACCTATAGTTCCACTCAATTTCCTCTGAGGCACATTGGAGATTCTTCCCAGTCACTTCTTTCCTCTAACCTGACATTTGTTTTTCCAGAAGCTGTTCCCAGGGATCCTACAGTCTGGTAGTCATCCTACCTATCTCTCCTACATAGCTAAGCTTCACTGCTGCTATGCAGTGATCATGGTCCTCACTGTGACTGTGATTGCACTTTCTGTGTCATTGTCAGGTGAGTGACATTCTCCAGATCCTGCAGCTTTCTGTCCACATCCACACTGTCAGTTACACTTTCTGAGCACTGTGAGACAGGGAATGTGTGAAAGGCTGAGAGAAAACATACACTGAAAATTCCTGTTCTGTGGGATATTAGGGTCTAGCAGGAAGACACAGAGAAGGAGCAGCAGAAGCTGTAGTATGCACAGAAGCCAGGCACTGCATAAGAAAATGATTCTTTCCCTGGGAAAATGGCATTTAGTAACTTCTAGAGAGATGCAGGAGACATATGTCTATCTTGGGGAACTATTCAAGGTAGAGAATAAGAGAAGCAATTCCCAAAAAAGGAAGCTCAAGGAAAGTGAGGACAGAGATGACACAGTACCCCCCCTCTTTAGCCATTGTGCCAGTTACCATCTGTAACTGTATTTTTGTTGTACCAACTGTATTTTTGAAAATATTCAATGAAAGGTTTTTGAGGTGATACATTTATAGGATTTTAGAATTACACTGTTCAGAATGATGTAATAAAAGTGTCGTATTATTGTCATCTATGTGGGGGGGAGGTCCTCTTTCCCACTTGGCCTTTTGGCCACCAAGTTGAGAGGGAAAAGATGAAGAAGGGGTGGCAGAATATTGTGTGTACAACCCATGAGCACAGATGAAGGGAAGCCTCTGGGAGACAGACTTAAGTGAATCAGCTCAACTTTGTTCCAGAGTATAAGGAATATATAGGATTAAGGAGCCTGGGGACAAACTGTGATGTGGTCCTATCACAAGACTTGGTATGTGGCAGTGGGGTCCTTAAGAATAGTTTCTAGCATAAGTCTTCTTAGCAGGGCTCTAAGAAGACTTATGTATCAAGGGTCAAACTAAAGAGGAATCAAGCCTGTTTTAAAGACAGGCCTCTGGTTTAGAGATAGCTTTCAGATAAGGTCAGTTCTCCAGGCCCAGGGACATTCTCTTGATAAGGATAGATAGAGAGCAGGAAGCTTTGCTGAGGAAAGAGGAAACTCCATATTGTCAAGCTTTGAGAGAAAGCTGCTAGGCTATGGCAGACTGCAACCTCTAATGAGCCAGCATGTATTCCAACATCTGATTAATCCCTTAGTGCAACAGGTCCACACTGTGTACACTACCTTCCCAATAGTCTCACTGTTATCTCAGTTATTATGCTGACTGTCAGAGTAGTTGTTGCTCTGTACAGAGTGATTGTTGCTTTAGCAAACCTTACTATAGTGAACAATCACAAAGCACAGAAAGTGATGATATTATAGAAATTCACTTCCTGTGTGCCTTATTGTCAGTGAGCACCTGAGAGAGATTGAGGTCCAAGCCCGAGCTGGGACACCATTAGCTAAATTTCCATCATCCTAAGGAGAAGACTCCTACAGATCAGTTAGAAAAACTACAGTCAAAATCACACCTCACATCTGAGCTCAGTAGACTATGCCAATTCTTGTTATAATTCATTTTATTGTCCAAATTTTAGTAAGAAGACAAAAACAGGTCTCAATCAAAAATGCCCATGCTCCTTGCCCAAGAGACTGGATTGGATTTGGAGATAAATGTTTTTATTTTTCTGAAGACACAAGTAACTGGACATTCAGTCAGAACTTCTGTATGGAACTGAAGGCCCAGCTAGCTCGATTTGACAACATGAAGGAGCTGGTAAGAAAGGATCAGGATTTTTTTTTTGATCAGCTGAATATGTATTGCCTTGAGATAGGTTGATTAAAGATGAAGTATGAGGAATGATCCCACCTCTTGCAGATGGAGACATGGCAAACTTGTGTGTGTGTGCTGTTTGCTGGTGGCAGCACTTCTGAGTGGAGCCCTGAGACATTCAAGAAGCCTTTTTTCATGTAGTGCTCATAGTTGATCTGGAAGGTCAGATATACCATTTTACTGAGATACCTGCTGGTGATGAGCATTTTTCTCCAAGCTAGCAAAGGCTGCATCCTGAAGGTGACATCTGTTAATAACTGCAAGGGGAGGCTTAATCAGAAGCTAACCCAGCCACAGAGGAATATGTCATTAAACTCGGTAATTTAATTGAAATGAGATACTTAAGAATTATGACTGTCAACTGAATCCACTGAGAACTGAGGGCTCCAAAGATGGTGTCCCTCACTTATACTCTCCTGTCATCTATTGAGGAAGCTGTCGCATGGGGACACTCAAGGGCACACATACATTCATTTTCTATGTTTTATGACAGAATTTCCTGAGAAGATACAAAGGGACCTTTGACTACTGGATCGGCCTGCACAGAGAGTCACCAGAGCACCCTTGGAGGTGGATGGACAACACAGAATATAACAGCTCGTATGTTTTCAAACCACTTTCCCTTCTACTGTGATCATTTGTTGTGAAGTGTGTGAGTTGTGTCTATTAGAGAGGAATGGCTGTGTCGTGTGAAGCCAGCTGTACTGCCCTGGAGGTATATTGGTCATCATTTTCAAAACTTTTACTTAGTGAGATTTTCTTCAAAATCTTTAGCATGATGATGGCATTTAGGGTATTTATTGTCTGCTTCTTCACCAATTTAAATATTTTTGTTGTTTATAAATGCTCTGTGTGGAAAGTATAGAGAACGTCAGAAGGGCAATGAGGACCCTGAAACTTCGGGAAGCCACTGTAAAAAGGCAAGCCGGAGACCCTCCAGTCCATAGTGTGCACAGCTGCACCTACTCACTCAAGCAGAGGCTCCAATGGCATTGGAAACCTCCTCTAAAGTCTTGCAACTAGAGGGCACCAAGACCATTCTTGGCTATGAGCATAGTTGTTTTGAATTATACTGGAATAGTAGATCACACACCCAGTCTTGTCCACCATTAAAGCCCTTTCAGAAATTTAGAAGTGGGTTTCAGCCAGGCAGTGATGACACATGCCTTTAATCCATCCCAACACTTGGGAGGCAATGGTAGGTGGATCTCTGTGAGTTAGAAGACTGCCTGGATTACAAGAGCTAGTCACAGGCCAGCCTCCAAAGCTACAGAAAAACCCTGTCTTGAACACCCCTCTCAAACAAATGAGTTTCCACATATGTTAAATGCCTTAAAACTGAATTGAAAATCAAACTCAGTGTTGCCACCCATGGCTGTATTTCATTTGAACAAAGCAGCAAGTGCCAGTAAGATGCTTTGAACACACATTGAAAGTTTGGTTCAACATGGATGAATTTCAAAAGTTCTGTGTTCAAATCAAACCCCAAAATTGTAAAAGACAGTAGTTACAAGACTAGTGCAGATAATTCTCAGGGACTCTGTCTTTCTTTGATTCATTTTACAAATAAGCAGTGTAGACAGACAAGATTACACTGAGAAGAGAATGCAGTTCTTGGTTTTGCAGATTTACTGTTTTGATTTATTTTCAGGGGTCCCATCCGAGGAGTGGAAAAATATGCCTACCTGAGCAACAATGGGATCAGCAGTGCCAGGATCTATGCAGACAAGAGATGGATCTGTAGCAAGCCCAACAGCTATGTCCTGCAATGTCAAATTCCTTTTGCTTCTTTCTAGTCTTTTTCAGGAGAGATTTTGTAACCTGATGTCAACATTTGCTGCTCTATTCCCCATCTTCCTGTTGGGGTCCAATGCCCCAATGTAAACTATTTGTCTCTAGACCGGCATGGAGGCTTGAGAATAATTGAGACACAGTTTATACAGCAACATCAGACAGGAGTCTCAGGAATCATTCAAATCATGAAGTTCACCTACATTTATTATCCAAATACCTTTTATCCACCAAGGTAAACTGAAGGGGAAGTTTATTAGTATTTTGTTTTGGGAGAGGCAGGATTAAAGTCACATAGGAAGCTCTGATGCTAGCTTGGAACTGAAACCTCTTCTCAGGTGATCTACATAATTACAAAGAAAGGAGGAGCATATCCTGAGCTCTGGAGACAACCCCCCAGGCTGCTGAAGATATGTTTAGCATCTCTGTTGCTATTGTGACTTGAGAGGCTGTCTACTGATACAATGCAGAAATATGTGGTCTGTAGGGATGGAGGGGGGAGGGCCTTCAGCTTCCCATATGGCAGAGTACCCTGCCCCCTCTTTAGGAAGCAGGGGGAGGGAGAAGGGATATTGTGGGAGTGGGAAGGCCTGGGACAAGGGGAGTAAATGTAAATTTCTCTTTTAACAATAAAAATAAATCTATTTTTAAACAAAAATATGTGGCCTGTATAATATTCCCCACAATTGACTCTCTCTTAATAATTTTATAATAAAAACCCGTGCTTTTGAAACAGGACAGAAGATCATGCCTGCCTTGGACAAAGACCTCTCCCTTTATCTAAAATTACCCATTGTTGGAAAATCAGGTATATTTATGCCAGTTTTGTATCTTAGGTTTTTTAGGAAGGAAAGGCTTTAAACCCATTGAAATGCCCAATGTGAGTAAGATATGTTCAGTAAGAATGTTCAGTTTGCATCTTAGTTCTAAAGCAAACAGGATTCAAACTGCAGCAAGTTGCAGTCACTATAGTGACCTCAGCAGGGTCTCTTTGTCTGGAATCTCTGGAGGCAGAATGGCACCCTGTAATGCAGAATGAGGGCAGCAGTCCCAAATCAAGCATTCCATTTTGTGGGAACTGGGATAGATGGATCATAGTTTTCTCCTAGATCTCCTTTTATTTATTTTTTTCTGCCGGGACATTATCCCCTCTGATGTCATCAGGTCTGGTATTCTTCTGCTGAATGCACTGAACCAGTTGCTTTGAAGTCATCTCATTTGATCTCTATCCTTTATAAAAACACAGACATGCCCTTGACCCCATATGAATATGGTGTCTAGCACTCTCCATATTCCATTGTAAGAGTCTTTCCACCTTGCTTTAACAATGGTGGTCTTTGTACTGGTATGCCACAATTTGTCTGCTGCTGAGCACTCATGGACATCCATATTTAGAAAATTTAGAATAAACAGTGCATGATTTAAGACGTTATGTGGCATCTGAGGATACAATTCTCCTGCTTTTATCTTTTTTATAGTTATTTTATTTATTTTATTATGTACACACTGTTCTGCCTGCATGTATGCCTGCACAACAGAAGAGGGCACCAGATCTCATTACAGATGATTGTGAGTTGTTAGGAACCAGAGCTAACAAAGAAGCCATAATCGTTCTCTAACTCTAGGCAAATGGTGGTTTGCAGCCATACCATAAAATTCCTCTTTAACTCTGGGCAAATGGTAATTTACAGCCACACCATAAATCCCTTCTCCAGCTCTGAGCAATTGGCAGCCCATAAGCAATTCTCAGGAAAGCTACAAGATGCTCTGCTGAGATTAGCACAACTGCCAAGGGACCCACCCTGACCCCGGAATTCCCCAAATTCCTCTGCCCCTATCCCCCCTTCCTTCTTGCTTCTGCAAGATTCCTCCATCTTGCACCCTGCCCCCTGTGGTACAGGGTATATAAACCCTGTCCCTCTTTCAATAAATGAGACCTTGACGTGACCCAGACTGACTCTGTCGTTCTTTCTGCACTTGGTCTTCATTCTCTGCCCCCATTGGTCTTTTAGGAGGCACCCCCTCAGGCCACACGAATAACTGGACCTGCTGGATGGGTCAGAGAGTCACCATGTGGTTGCTGGAAATTGAACTCAGGACATCCAGGAAAGCAGCCAGTGCTCTCAACCTCTGAGCCATCTCTCCAGCCCATCCTGGTTTTATCTTTTCAAGTTGTGTTTTCAAGGAGCTATGTGCATGCCCCACAATTCCTTGCCCTTGAGGATTATAAGGAACACCAGACTTATAAACGATATTCCATTGGGGACCAAATCTTTGAAATGCTCTGTTAACATATCTGGCCCCATCATTTGTCTTTATTACTTTTGGGGTTCCCATGCATGACAAGGATTTCAAGCAATGAGTTATTACATGCTTAGTGGCTGGACATCATGAATCCTAAATACATATTGATTGTCACGTGCACATTTCTCAATTTTCCAAATTCAGTAACATGAGTAACATCCATTTGCCATATATGATTAGGAATCAGTTCTTGGAGATTTACCCCCAAATAAGGCACAGGTAAATATTGTGGGCATCTCTTATATTGCTAATCAATTTGGTGAGAAGCTTTTCTGATCAGTTTACATTGCTTTTTTTTAAACTTAAACTGTTTTGATGGTGCAAAGCATATGACTGCTGAGTAAGTTTAATTTAAGATCGAGCAATTATTTTGGTAAGTTTGCTAGCTAAAGCATTACCTTTACGTAATGGACCAGGAAGATTTGAATGTACTCTGATATGTCCCACAAAACATGGTAACTTTTCATGTTGTATAGCCTCCTGAATTTGTTAGAACATTTTAACTCATTTATTATTAGCCCCTACATAAAAGGTGATTTTTAATATTTGTAGAGTGTTATAAATATACTGACTGTCAGTATAGAGATTAAAAGTGTCATTTGTAAAATTTTTAAGCATTAAAGATATAGCTCATAGCTCAACTATTTGAGCTGAAGCTGGTTTTGTCTGCATTGCATGTCTTTTGCCATTAACTGTATAAGCAGCCTTCCGATTAGATAAGCCATTAGCGAAAATTAACAAAATGTCCTTTATGGAATCTTTTGTCAATGTTTTAGGAAAAATTAATGAATAAAGGTGTGTAAACTACAATAATTGGTAATCTGTGAAAAGATTATCTTGAAATTGAGCAAACACAATTGCCTAAGAAGCATTATTTTGAAATAACTATTTAATTTGCTGCTTAGTGTAAAGGACACTGATTATAGCTGTTTTTTTGTCAAAATATTTTTTTGAGATAAGCATGCTGCTATTGCTTTAAAATAAGGATTTAAAACTTTAACTGGCAGTACAGGAATGTGCAAAAATAGAAGCGGCCCATTTTGCCATAAAATTGTTGTAGGAGCTAGCTTTGTAGGTAAAATATGTGTCTGCTATGTTTGGCTGTAATCAGTATAACACACCCACTGTTCTTGTATGGGTCTGTTTGTGATAGAATCTGTCTGGTGGCTTTTGAAAGCTGCTTGTTGGAATTTGGATCACTATTTCCTTTAAGGATTTCTTTAAGAGGTTTGAGGTCTCCTGTAGGAAACCTTAGATAAGGCCTCAGCCGTTGTATCCATTTTAATAATATTTGAAAGTGATTAAGTGTAACATGAAGGGCCTGCTTGTTGGGGTTACTGTCCCGCCCGGTAACCCAGAGCTGGCAAACCCCAAAGAAAATCACACAGAGAGTCTACATTAGGTTATAAACTGATTGACCCATTATCTCAGGCTTCTTACTGAACCTGACCCGTGGGTACAGTTATTCAGGGTCCGAAGAGGCTCCTACCTGAAAATCATGGGCGAGAGAAAAGAAGGAGGCCAAGCAAATTTCTCTTGTCAAGGTCTCACTTTATTAAGGGACAATCACCAGTATATATACAGCTCCGAAATTGGGAGCTGCTTGAGGTGGGTGTGGGGGCAGAGAGCAGGAACTGGGGATGCAAATGAACAACTAGTTAAGCTAACTAGCACACCTGTGTAAACAGAAACATTCTTTTGTGGAAACCTAACTAAGGAAGAGAGGACCCTCTGCAAACAATCTTGA
Source organism: Dicrostonyx torquatus (assembly GCA_028555095.1). Lineage (NCBI taxonomy): Eukaryota > Metazoa > Chordata > Mammalia > Rodentia > Cricetidae > Dicrostonyx > Dicrostonyx torquatus. The sequence goes on along the minus strand of JAQHUG010000814.1, from coordinate 99,562 downwards.
GACAATGGCCTCCGTATCTTTGTTATTTCCTAGAATCAATAGCCCTAACTGGCTCTGTTAAACATTCTAAGTCAAAGGTCTTTGCTGACCTTCTGTGATATAATTTTAGGGCAAAAGGTCCCTAACATATCCCCCTTCCTTATATATGACAGGCAGCTACTAAGAGGAGGGCATCAGGTCAGAGTCCAGCCAAGTTGTCAGACCTGAATGAGGACTGGAGCAATGGGCGGTCCTTCTCTTCGAATAGGTGAGCCTTTACATCCTCTCCTGGGAACAGAGGGGGTGTCTTAGCATTATTATATTTTTGCTTATATTTCAGACTTTTTGGCTCTTAGTGATGGCCTGTGATGAGCGCTATTGTCTTAGGTCGAGTGGGGACCAGGTTTTTTCCCCCGTTACCCATCTTAGAGTTCCCAGGGCCCTGTCTTAGGTGGGGGGCAGGTCCTGACACAAGTTGCCCGTCTCTGGAGCTCCTCAAATAAGAGATATATAGGTTGAGCAAAGATATGATTTGGACACCAATGACTCCATCTCTAGATGTAAGAGGAAAGGGCATCTTCCAAGCCCAGAATCCACCTTTCAGTCTGGACTTATTATCTATACTCCTTCCTAAATGCCTACTCCAACAAGATTATGAGTGCTGCCTGCCAAAAATTCCTTTCCAGGGCTCCCAGAGTCTAAAGGGTTTGGGGTCTGTGGCAAGGGTAGAAAATTGAAGAGCAGCTG
>JAQHUG010000814.1:78598-89350 GCA_028555095.1 Dicrostonyx torquatus | reverse complement strand
CACTTGGGTCTGAACCTGTTGGTACAAGGTTGGTGGGGGCCCTTGCCCATTTCCCTGAACTGGAGCAGAAGATGCAGGGGCTAAGGGGTTGCCCATAACACCAGTTCTGGACCTGCATTCGTTGGCCCAATGTTTTCCTCTTTTACAACGAGGCCAAGGCCCAGGGGGATCTATTTTTTTTTTATTTTCAGGGCTTGTATAAATGCCACCTGATTGTTGCCGTGTGGGGCATTCCTTTGCAAAATGTCCAAGCTGCCCACATGCGTAGCATGCTTTACCATTTGGGCGGGGATGTCCCTTTTGTCCATTAAACACCACTCCAATAGAAAGGCTGATTGACTTAGATATCTGATGACAAAAGCTATCAACATCATTGCAAATTTTAATCATGCCTGATATATCAATGTCCCTCATTCTTCCTCTAAGTGCAGCTTCACAAGCTGTATTAGCATTTTCAAAGGCTAGTTGTTTAACCAGAGTTCCCTCGACTTCAGTTAGAGCCCAATAACTCAAGACATCTTTTGGTATTGGATTTCTGTCTTTATACATTTTATTTAAGTCCTTTCCCACTTTATCCCAAGCCCTTGGGGCTATTTTAGGCCCAGTGAGTACCAACCAAGGACATTTTCATCTATAAAACAAAAGAATTTTACCAAATCTTTCTTTTTGACTCTTAGTCCTTTCTGAGCAAACTCTTCAATTCCTTAATAAACCTTTGTTCCTTTGACAATGTATGGCCCATAGTTATGGGACGGCAATGAAATGCACCTTACCTTCTCCTGAAGAATCCTACGAACGATACAGTCAATCAACAGGATCCTCTGTGTCCCAGGATAGTCCTTTGCTGTCCAGGAGTTCACCATTCTTCGGGGTCCCTGTTCAGGCTCCACTTGAACCCGACCCATGGGTCCAGTTATTCACGGTCAAAAGAGGCTCCTACCTGAAAATCATGGGTGAGAGGAAAGAAGAAGACCAAGCAGTGTGTTGTGTCTGTCTGTCATTTGCCTAACTTGTGCCTTCCTGGTACCAAGACCCTAATTCTCCCATGGTCTGAGGGGCTTTCCTGAGCTGGTCCATGGCATTTCTATACTACATCTCTGACATAATCCTGGTTCTCTACCTGATGTCCTTAAGACCACATACAAAACAGTTTTCAGATATTCCTATAGTTTGCATTCTCCTTGGGCCTAGGTCTCTCTGCTGGTATAAGACATCATTAACTGTCTTCCCCTCTTAGGCAACAGCTATAGTCATTCCCTGGAATATGATTGGCTGATATCTGAGAATATTTGGATATAATCTGCAACATTACCCTGCTTTTTAAAAGGTCTTATAGCCACCTTCCATACAGCATTGGCATTTTTAAAGGCTAATTGTTTGATTATTAATTACCCTGCTTCTGGGTTTTTATTTTTATTTTTGTTATACTGCAACATCTAAAGTCTTGTGTTCAGAAAACCGAGGGCATATCTCCTCTATGAATTTTACATTTTAAATATTCCTGTATCTGTTGCTGTTGTATTCTCTCTCCTCTGTCTTTTAATATGTTTCCAATCAATTGTATAGATGTTTGTTTGCTTTTTTGTTTTATATTTTTATATTTATACTTTTATTTTCTTGGAGTAGGAGGGTTCTTCTGTATTTCTGTGCTTTGATTGGTTAAAGAAAAAGGATGCCTGGCCTGTAAGATAGGACACAGCCCTTAGGTGGGCGGAGAGAAGGAAGTGGCCAGACGCCATGAGCTTCCGCCACAGATGGATACAGGTTAGACTTTTCTGGTAAGTCACCTTGTGGTGACACACAGACTTTTATAATGGATTAGTTTAGATGTGAGAACTAGCCAAGAAAAGGCCAATGATAATGGTCCAGGCAGAGTTTAAATGAATACCATTCTCATGTGGTAATTTCGGGCATAATCAAGCAACCAGTGGCTGAGTGGGCCAGCGGCTGGGGGCTGGGACTAGGTGCCAGGAACACAACATACACCTCTCCCCCAAATTAAAGTCCCATTTACAACATTTTGGTGCCCATGTGGCTGGTTAAATCCACTTAAAAAACCTGAGGAGTCGTTTAAAGGAATTCTAGATAAAGTTTAGCACAGCTGGCAGCTGGCCATAGCTCCTTTAAGAGAGACTTCCTGACTCAGCAAAGCAACACTGTGGTGGCAGTTTAAAACGGGGCTTACAGTCTGTGCTGCCAGCGTGGCCTCTGGCTCCGGCAGAAGACAGACCATTTCGGTGGGGTTTTCTGAGTGGAATGTTGTGGCTTGCTTACTTGATGGCAATGTGGGCTCGCTGTGTGCGCTGTGTGCCTGGAACTGCGTGGCTCAGGAGTGCATCTGGCTGAGCAGGAGCAGCTCTACTTGGCTCTGGCTCCACCATGCTGGAATGTGCTGATCTTAGGCAGGAGCTGCCTTAATTATCATAACAAAAGCGTGGTAATTTTACACTGTAAACAGGCGGTACCGTATTTCTCTTACATAGCAGAGTAGGCAGAACGGAAGTTCCGGGAAGAGAGAAGGAAGTGGCCAGACACCATGAGCTTCCGCTGCAGATGGATGCAGGTTAGACTATTCCAGTAAGTCATCTCGTAGTGACACACAGACTTTTATAATGGGTTAGTTTAGATGTGAGCCAAGAAAAGGCCAGTGATAATGGGCCAGGCAGAGTTTAAATGAATACCGTTCTCATGTGGTTATTTCAGGCATAAGCAAGCAACCAGCGACTGAGCGGGCCAGCGGCTGGGGGCTGGGAACTGGGTGCCGGGAACACAACACACACCTCTCCCCCAAATTAAAAACCCATTTACAACATTTTCTATATTACTGTTTTACTCCTTTAAATTTTATTTTTTATTTTTGAGTGCTCATAATCATGCATACACATGTTGTGAAATTTTTTCTTGCAGCTTCCTCACATTCTCCTATGTATTTCTGTTCATTTCTCTGGCTTTTCTCATGGTTTAGAGTTCAGCCCCACATTGGGTACCATTATGTTGATGCCCCAACATAAACTATTTGTCTCTGGACCAGCGTGGAGGTACAGGAATAATTGAGAGACAGTCTACACTGCAGTATCGGAAGGGAGTCTCAAGGTTCATTCAAATCCTGAAAATCACCTATGTTTATTATCCAAACATCTTTTATCTCCCAAAGTAAACTGAAGGGGAAGTTTATTAGTATTTTGCTTTTGGGGAGGCATGATTAAAGTCACACAGGCAACTCTGACATTAGCTTAGAATTGACACCTCTTCTCAGGCGATCTACATAATTACAAAGAAAGGAGCAGCATCTCCTGAGCTCTGGAGAAAGCCCGCCAGCCGAGCTGATGACATGTTTAGCATCTCTGTTGCTACTGTGACTTGAGAGGCTGTCTGTTGATACAATGCAAGAGTATGTAGCCTATATAATTTTGCCCCCATCTTCCAACATTGTTTTCAAAAGACATTGGATATTTGTTGGGATTACAAATGAAAATCATCTTGGAGAACAGCACATACAGGGGTTTAGAACATTGATGCTTCTAAAACGGGGGTTGGCACTAATGACTTTAGTCTCAGTACAATTAATGTACTTCTATAGATTTTATGCAATTTCTTATTTTTATGTAATGTTTTGTGTAATTTTATGATATGAAGTTTTGTTGCAGACCATCTTCCTTATGAGAATATTGGGCCACCAAAGTGAATTCTCCAATGTGCACTTACCCTTGCACTTTAATGATGAAAATCATCATGCTATGGTGTCATGACCCTTTAATTCCATTTTTTTTTCACTTTTTGTTTTCATGATGTCTCTCTGTGTAGCGTTGGCTGTCCTGGAACTCACTCTATAAACCAGGCTATCTTGAGTTCACATATATCTGCTTGCCTGTGACTCCCAAGTACTGGAATCAAAGAGGTGTGCCACCACTGCTGGTCATGAATTTTATTTTTAATAAGGTCTTTCCATTTGACCTAAACCTGTGACCCTTTGCAAGTAGCTGGACACAATATACTTTCCTGTTTAGTGTTAAACTGCAAATATCTTTTAAATAATGCATTTTGTCTTTGTTGTATCTACACATGGTGTCTTTGTTGTATTTATTAGATAAATAAAGAATATTTATTTTGGAAAATTACTTTCCTAGTCACTTTTTCATTTAGCCCTAATAAAAAAAATTTTCAGGTCTATAGGGGACATAGAAAGGAGGATCTTTAGGGCCTATTGGGCAACAATATGGTTCAGGGAGAGACAATGTTTCACAGAACATATAAAGAAAAAATAAATTATGACTATAAAAGCAAATAATTCACACACATTACAGGAAGCATCCAAATAATTTAGGATTCACACATCTTAATTCAGACTTCTCAAATTTTTCTTTATATTTTTCATTCTTTGAGAATGTTCTCCAAATTACTTTGATCCTATTTACCCTCTTTCTGATTCCCAGATTTACCTGATCCATCCCTACCATCCAATTTTATGTCTTTTATACAAATAAGCACACAAAGCCCTGTGCTGAGAGGAGGCCAGGAGAACACAGGAGAATCCCCTGGTATGTGAACTGGAAGGCTGGGCACAGGGCTGCAAAGAGAGGAGGCTGGTGGCCAAAAGGATGACAGAGCAAGCTGCAACCCATTCAGTGATTATGAATCTGGTGGAGTAAATATACATTAATGGCAGAAGATGAAGCTAAGGAATTTTAAGGAGGAAACTTTTTCTCTCAGGTGCACATTTGGAATTTTGTGTGTATGATTTTAGCAGATGAGAAAGGGTATTCCAGGCCAGAGAGGAAAGGATACACACACACACACATATACACATGCATACACGTGCACACACACACACACACACTCTCTCTCTCCCTCTCCCTCTCTCTCTCTCTCTCTCTCTCTCTCACACACACACACACACACACACACACACACACACACATACATATAATCCAAATAAGCAGGTTGGAAATTAAACTGTTGACAAATAATAATTATCTGAATTCATCCTGACCTGTGATGATGCTGAATGTAATAGTCTGTCCTGTCCCTTTAAGACACAAGCCCCACATATTCCCTCCCCCATCTGCCAGTCAAGCAGATCTTCCTTCTGTTTCCAGCCTGAGGTCTTTCCCTTCTATTTCTCTCCTGAAGATGTACCTGCTACCATTGACTCCTCCCCTCTGTCCTCTCTCTCTGCCTCTTCTGCTCTTTTCCTTCCCTCCTTTCCCCCTTTCCCCTCCATAACCCATTAAGTAAATATCCAACCTCATTCTGCATGGTGTGCCTCTCTGTCTGTCTCTTACCTGCTGTGGCTGTGGCTACTTATGGGACTGGTTGCCCTGGCAAGGTCTCTCACACTCTGCATGGCTCCTTGCCTGTGAACTGATGACCTACAGGCCACTCTGGGAACCACAACATTTTACATAAACACTGGTTGACCCAAGTTGACTTCTTGAACCTTACAAGAATTTCCTTTAAGAAAAAAATGTCAGAAATGCCAGTATTTTTATTGTTGTTGTTATTATTATTATTATATGTAGTCTATATTGAAATTTACGATATGGAAGAGGAAAAGAGACTCATTTTTTGAGTCAAAATAGAAGTCTGGATCCTAAAAATAATTTTGGTTAAAAGCAGTAATATTTATTTTTATTTGTGTAGTATCCTGGCCAGTGGGATACGAATAGTGGTCCCTGATAAACATAAGGGAGAGGAATGGAAGATCTAGAGACACAAGAAATGATGGCTATACAGTATTTCTGATCAAACCATCATTTATTATTTCTCAGAAGCCGTTATAGAGGAACCCAGCAAGGGGAAAGGGAGGTGTGTCAGGTCAGCTGGAATTCAGGCCTACAGACATCCCTAGCTGATAAGGAAACACTGAGGGTCTTTGATTGTTAACTAACAAAGGAAATGCTAATTGTTTCTAAAATTCTGGTGCCTGCAGGTCTCACTAGGCTAATATCATAGGTCTAGATCTTGCCCTGCAAGTTGAATATCTTACTTTTGAGCTTAAGATGGCTGTAAACAAAATACAGATCTCAAAATGCAGGTCTTTTCTTCCAGCAGTGTAGGAGAGTGGATGTATGATGTACATAAAACAAGAAAATGTCTCTCTTAAACTCAGAAGCATTGTTTATATTTAAGAAATGACCAGGGAATATAGAATCCTGAGCTTAGGGCAGAATAGGAAGCATCAATGTTGTATCAGTTTATTTAGAATTTTATTTTAATGTTAAAGTTTGAACTTTTTACTTTTATTTATTTATTTTTATTTTTCTTTGTTTTTCAAGTCAGGGTTTCTCTGTAGCTTTGGAGCCTGTCCTGGAACTAGCTCTTGTAGACCAGGCTGGTCTCAAACTCACAAATATCTGCCTATCTCTGCCTCAAGATAGTGCTGGATTGAGTGCTGGGTTTAAGGACGTGCACCACCACTGCCCAGCAACTTTGAACTTTTCAAATCTTAACATAACAATATCATAAAAGGGGAAGGATATCTGAAACATCTTTCATTTTCATATTTTTAAGTCCCCCAAAATTATTTAACTAAACCTTTAGATTCATAAATGATTTTACATCCTGATTTCTTTATTAATAATCAAGAAACATTGATCATGGATAATTGAGAGCAGTCAAAGTAGAGTGAGGTTCTTTAACCAAAGAAACAGTAAAGTAAAGGTGAGCTCTCCTTTATTTGGAATTTGGTAACAAGGTCAATGATTTTTAGACCTGTATAAAAAGAAATACAAACTAGATGACCAGAAAGTGTATTTTAACAAATCCTTGTCTTTGTAAGAAGCATTACACAGTTTTGTCAAACACAGGAAGCTTAGACATTTTAAATATCAGGGGATTAAGGAATTATCTATATTAGCTAACATACTTCAACCTGCATTCCTAATTATCCTCAATAGTTTCAATTTAAGTAAATTTATAAACAGTTTATAAATGAGTTGTCCTTTGAACCCAACCTGCAGGTCCAGTTATTCAGGGTCCCAAGAGGCTCCTACCTGAAAATCATGGGTGAGAGAAAAGAAGGAGACCAAGCAATTTTCTCTTGTCAAGGTCTCACTTTATTAAGCAACAACACCAGTATATATACAGCTCCGAAATGGGAAGCTGCTTGAGGTGGAGGTCATCAAGGCAGAGAGCAGGAACTGGGGGTAATAAACACCTAGTTAGCTAACTAGCACACCTGTATAAACAGAAACATTCTTTTGTGGATAGCTAACTAAGGAAGAGGGGAATCTCTGTAAACATCCTTGAGGCAATGGCCTCCTTATCTTTGTTAGCTTCCTAGAGTCAAAAGTCCTAGCTGGCTCTGTTAAACATTCTAAGTCAAAGGCCTTTGCTGACCTTCTGTAATTTTTAGGGCAAAAGGTCGCTGACAGTCCTTACAGATCTAGAATTTTATATTTTATCCCTATTATATATACCCTAAAAACAATCATTTTGAATCAAATTTCATTTAGCATTGACAAAAAACCTTTTAATCACAAAAACAATATATAGGGAGACTGGCAAATTTATACATCCTTTTAAGGCATCATGAAATATAATAGGTGCATTAAAGAAACCACAATAGCTGTTATATGAGTGAAAAGAGAGAAGGGTTTATTTCAAACTAGGGTCAGATGAAAATTGGGAAACACATAAAGGAAACAGTCAGCCAGCTGCCTGCACATCTTAGTTGCTGCCAACAAAACATACAGAACACACAAATTCAGACATTCAAAAACCAGTCAAAAATCAAGTACACTAGGGTCACATCTTCATTCATATGGACAGTTTAACAGGAAGACAGACAAGATTTTTAGATAAACAGGCCATGGCAGGCAGGTAGATTTTTTTAAGTAAGGTGTGGAGGTGGGGAAGAACAGAGTAGCTTCAGGCAGTTAAAAATTTACCAACAGAGGACAGGGTAAAAGGGAGGAGACCCAGACTGAAGTGAAAGCAGAGATCAAAGATGCAAAGAGTTTATAAGCATTAAAACAGAAAGTTCTATCCAGGTTGTGAACATCTGCAACCAAACTGAAAAATCATGCAGAATTTAAACAACATGGATAAGGCTTATCCCTATGACTTCCTTTGAATCTGCTAACCAGAAGTTTCTCCTGCAGCCTCGAGTTTTTTTAAAACAAACCAGGAGTTCAGCTGTCGCCTCATTCATAAAGAGATAAAGAGAAGAATAAACAGATTTTTAGTGCAGTGATAAGAGAAACAGCGTGAAGAAATAGTTTATGAATGTTGGGGAATCACCATTTGAGTTTATAAATCAGCTCAAGAAGTTTGATAGCCTGAAGAAGCAGATGTTGTCTGTCTCCCCATCAGTGAAGCCAGTTTTGATATTTAAATAAGGAGCTGACAGAACTACCAGCTAAAAGCTGAAGCAGGAGTTTACTCTTTAGGTCCCAGTGAGACAAAGCAATGAAAACTGTTTGGAGCAGGCAGGGATCCTCACTGCCAGAGCCTGGAGAGGTAGGGGAGAGTTTGGAAAACTTTATCAACCCTTATTGGCTTTCCCAGGTGGCCAAGCAATGTTATAAAAAAAAGTTAACATTAGCCGAAGAAGCCAAATAACATTATAGCAGTTTGATTTTTTTGTTTGTTTTTAAGAACCTGAATGAGATAGCAGCAGCATCCTCTTCTGAAGAAAGAGTAAAGCTCCAGTGTCTGTCATTCTCTGATATAGGAGGGTCCTTCTGTATTTGGGTTGCTTTCATTGCTTGAATAAAAAAACAGCCTTGGTCTTTTAATAGGGGAGCCCTTAGGTAGGCGGAGTAGACAGAACAGAGTTCTGGGAAGAAAGGAAGTGTGGGAAATGCCATTCTTCTCTATCCTGAGATGGACGTAGGTTAGAATCTTCCCAGTAAGACCACTACCTTGTGGTGACTTACAGACTATTAGAAATGGGTTAAAATAATATGTAAGAGTTAGCCCATAAGAGGGTACAACTAATGGGCCAGGCAGTAATTTAATTAATACAATTTCCATGTGGTTATTTCAGGCATAAGCTAGCCACAGTGAGACACAGCCCTCTGTGCCTACTACTACAGTTGGCTGCCCAATGTTGTCAGCTAAATCCACTTCAAAACCTGAGAGGGCTTAAAAAGTAGAAAGAGAGTTTAAAACATCTTTTTGCTGTTTGCTGAGGCATGCTGCTAAAAAGTTTCCTGTTTTGGCAATAGCAGCAAGAAAAAAGCTGTGCCATTTTGAAATGAGGCTTCCTGGGCTCTGCTGCTAGTAAAAGCTCCAGCAATGGAGCATTCATGAGCTCCAATATTTGTGTGCCCATTTGGGGTTGGGAGTAAAGTAGCTGAGACCACGAATGTGACTCAGTTCTTCCTGCCTTGGTAGGCAGTGGGATAAGGTCTCCTAGAAACTGGTGGTTTTGAAATATCAGTTTACAGTCTGTGCCACCAGCGTGACCTCTGGCTTCTGTGGGAGACAGAGCATTTCAATGGAGTTTGTGACTAAAGTGCTAATGTTCATTTGATGGCAACTGGACTCACTGTGTGCCTAAAAGGGAAGCATTGCATGCGGCTCAGAGGCATAACTGACTCCAAGGCAGAAGCGGCTCAGCCATGCTAAACTGTGATAATCTCAGGCAGGATCATAATTACCATAATAACAGTGCTGTTCAGGTTTAGACTGGGCAGAAAATAGGCAGTACCCTAATTACCTCTACATGGTGCAAGCAAAAGTTTTTAAGAACTGCTTAGCATTTTAAGAACTACTCCTGGATAGTAAAGAATTACAGATGCACAATAGGACAGATTCAGACATAAAAGACCTCTAAATGCATCATACTGTTAGATAAATTACATAGGCTGGGGAGAGAAGAAAAAATAGGGTCATAAGAAAAAGTTAATGTCTTTAAAAAAAGGGTAAAGTCTTTAAAGAAACAGACTACAGATTAATGACACAAAGCAATCCTACATCAGTTTGATTAAAAGGGAGTTATTTATTGGAGGGGATAAAACTTACAGATCAATGTCCAAAACCACAGTCCTCTGGTCGCAAACAGGAAATAGAGTCTACAATCACAATGGGAGATGGAAGCAAGAGAGTAAGCGGAGCACTGCTGCTGCTTTTTAAAATGAAAACCACACCCCAGTGGGCTGGTATCTTAAAAGCCATTGGCTGAAGGCGAGGGAGATCCCGCAGCACATCCCCCTTTGGTTTAAGTAAGAAAGTTCTAAACCTATTACCAAATTATATGCAGTAAAAATAGAATATCCTATTCTTAACTAGCTTAAGACTTGTATAATAAATAACTTGGCCAAGTAATGAGAAGAAAGTAACTAACTACATTTATGTAGTCTTCAACCCAATCAAAGATCTGAGAAGGGAAATAACATTACCTGAGTAATTAAGAAGTGCAGTCAAACGACTTCCAAAATATGCAAAAAATCACAGAGACAACTGTCTACCTCGGCAGTCACCCAATGTCACGTTTGGGGCGTCGAAGCAACCAACTTTGGCTAAGGCCTAGAATACCTGACAGATTATTTATAAAGGCAAGAAATTCTTCAAAACTATCTTACCCTGTCTTGGCAGGATTTGACAGTTCTGCTTATCCATTTCCGGATACTATGTATTTTGTCAGTAGTTGAGATATAGGCAGCTCCTTGCCCAGAGGCCGGTTTTGCCAAGAAGACAAGCTCCAATTGGAGTGTCTTTGGTGCTCAAAAATCTCTCGGGAAGAGACCGTTGTATCCAGGAGCGTTTGTGTCTCTTTACCACAGAACTCTAGGTGAGATTAAAAGC
>JAQHUG010000814.1:19884-31527 GCA_028555095.1 Dicrostonyx torquatus | reverse complement strand
GCATCATATCCTTAGACCCAAATTGTGAAGTAATAACACCTTTATAATATCCAAGCTGGTTTAGCTTGGCAGCCCATATAATGAGATGTCTCTTTGTATTCAGCTCCTTCGCAGTCAAAAAATTTAAAGAAAGCACAATAAAATATATAATACAGACATTCTGTGAATTTTCCATGTTTATGTGGCTTATTTTTCTTATTTCTTTTCATCTATAACTATCTGTACTCTGTCTCTTTAAAGACTTTACCTTTTTAAAAGGCATTGCTTATTTTATTACTCTCTCTATATTTTTATTACCAAGCTTATTACATTTATTTAATAGTATAACCCATTTATAGGTCTTTTATGTATGAATCTGTTTTATTGAGAATCTGTAATTCTTTAATGTACAGGAGCAGTTCTTAAAATGCTAAGCAGTGTTTAAAAACTTTAGCTTGTGCCATGTAGGGGTAATTAAGGTGCCACCTGTTCCTTGCCTGCTCTAAACCTTAGCTGTGCTGTTGTTGTGATAATTTAGGTCCTGCCTGAGATTAGCAAGCACAGTTCAGCATGGCGGAGCCACTTCTGCCTTGCCTCTTCTTTTTGCCTCTGAGCCGCGCAGTTCCAGGCACACAGTGTACACAGCAAGTCCACATTGTCATCAAGCAAGCAAGTTGTAGCATTTTACTCAGAAAGCCCCATTGAAATGCTCTATCTCCCGCTGGAGCCAGAGGTTGCGGTGGTGGCACAGACGGTAAACTGGTATTTCAAAACTGCCAGTTTTCAGTAGACCTGATCCCACAGCCTAAGGCAGTAAGAGCTGAGCCATGGTCTCAGCTGCGTTACTCCCAGCCCAGAGTGGGCACAAAAGCATCCAGTCCCACATAAGCCATTGAAACGCTTTATAGCCGGAACTTGTACCAGCGGCAGGGCCCAGGAAGCCCTGTTCCAAAACTGCCACAGTTTTTGCTGAATCAGGAAATCTCTCTATGGCACGCCATCCACAAACAGGAAAAAACTGTGTTAAACTCTGTTCTTTTTAAGCCTTCTCAGGTTTTTAAGTGGATTTAGCTGGCCACGTTGGAGTGCCAAACTGTTGTAATAGGTGTGGGTTGTATTCCCAGCATTTGAGGGAAGCACAGCCATTTATTCCCAGTGCCTGGCTCCTAGCCACATGACTGCATTCCCCGAAATAATTACATACAAACTGCATTCATTTAACACACTGCCTGGCTCATTATCACTAGCCTCTTCCTGGTTAACTCTTACATCTTAAACTAACCAATTCTAAAAGTCTGTGTGTCACCATGAGGTGGTGGCTTACCAGGCTATTCTAATGTATGTCCATCTCGGGTAGGAGAATCATGGCGTCTCACATACTTCCATTCTTCCCAGTCTTCTGTTTTCTCTACTCTCCGCCCACCTAAGGGCTGCCTTATCCTACAGGTCAAGCAGCCTCTGTATTTAACCAATCAAAGCACAGAAATACAGAAGACCCCCTCCTACACCACATGTGACTGTGATTCCAGTTACATATATGTTGATGCTGTGGAGGAGGCAATCATCTGTAAACAGAAGTATAATTGGGGCTACTGCTAGCCAACTTCTAGGATCAAAAAGAAGAATAAATGAAGAGGTGATATAAAAAATGGACATCTGACATTCCCTTGTGGTCTCCCAGACATGTACATTCACACATTTGTAGGTGTATGGATATGTGTACGTGCGTGCATGCATGCATGTGCGAACACACACACACGGCCCCACACACAAATAAAAAAGGAAAGTAAGTCAATAAAATATGTCATTTATTTAGAAAATATTTTTCCTAGGGAATGCACATTAGTCTTGATGAAGAAAAAAGTTGAAAATGTGTTTTAGAGATGGTGATTGTAGCATGAGAGCTGGCTTGTTGGGGTTTATGTCCTCCCACCATGAACCACAGCCATTTGGCCCCAAAGAAAATTACACAGAGAGTCTACATTAGGTTTAAACTGATTGGCCCATTAGCTCAGGCTTCGTATTAGGCTCTTACAACATATATTAACCCATTATTCTTACCATGTTAGCCACATGGCTCAGTACCTTTTTCAGTGGGGCAGATCACATCCTATTTCTTCTGTTGTCTGGGCAGGACTGGGGAGGGAGCTTCCTTCTTTCCAGAATATTCCTGTTCTCCTTGCTCTGCTCCTACTTCCTGCCTGGTTGTCTCACCTATACTTCCTGCCTGGCTCCTGACCAATCAGAATTTATTTAAAACATAATTGACAGAGTACAGAATTGTTCCACACCAGGTGATGAGCAAAGTGGAAATGTTGGGATGCTTTAAAAGTCACTGAAAGCCGGGCGGTGGTGGCACACACCTTCAATCCCAGCACTCGGGAGGCAGAGGCAGGCGGATCTCTGTGAGTTCGAAACCAGCCTGGTCTACAAGAGCTAGTTCCAGGACAGGCTCCAAAGCCACAGAGAAATCCTGTCTTGAAAAACCAAAAAAAAAAAAAAGTCACTGAAAACTGAATTGCAGTTCTAGTCTCACTTAAATTTAATACCAGGTCTATTGCCTTTTATGACCATAATGCATAGCTATGGCTCTGAAACTACAGGACTTCAAGGAGAAATCTCATGTCTATGCAGAAACTCTAAAATAGTTGTCAATAGCATTTTCTCTTTCTTCTTTCCTAGACTTAAGCCATAACAATTTTTCCAAATGTGTTTTATTTCTTGCTTGTCTTCTTTTTTGTTTGTTTGTTTGTTTTCTAGATAGGATTTGTCTGTGTAGCTCCAGCCATCCTGGAACTCACTGTGTCAAACAAGCTGGCCTAAAATTCAGAGATGATCCTTCTCTGCCTCCCAAGGGTTGAGATTAAAGATATTTGCCACCAATGTCTATTTATCAAATCCTTTGATGTGGGAGGTCCTTTTGTCTATGTGTTGCTTTTATTGGTTAATGAATAAAGAACTACTTTGAACCTATGACAGGGAAGAACAGAACTAGGTGGGGAAAGCTAGAATGTCTGCTGGGAGAAAGAAAGGCAGATTCAAAGAGAAGTCATAGAAACACTGCTGCCAGAGATAGACATGCTAAAATTATGCTGGTAGGCCATGACCCTATGGTGATGCACAGATTAATGAAGATGGGTTAAATTAAGATGTAGGAGTTAGATAAGAAGAATCTAGAGCTAATAGGTCAAACAGTGATTTAATTAATAGAGTTTTTGTGTGGTTATTTTGGTTCTGGGTGGCTGGGCTAAACAAGCAGTCTCCCTGTAGCAAATTGGTGCCAACATGGTTGACTAAGTCCATGTAAAACCTGAGGAAGCTTAAAAATTAATTCTAGACACACACACACACACACACAAAGTTTAGCCATATTCATTTTTTAGTTGGCAGCTTGCTGCAACTCCTTTAAGATAGGTTTTCCTGATTTAGCCATAGATTAATAAATATCATCTATAATAGTCAAGCTTGTAATCATGTTAGTTAGATTTTCTAAATGTATAGAGATATATTTCAATTAGCTAGGTATTCTTTGAATCTTTCAGAGACCTTCAGAATATGGCATTTAAAATGTTTAAAAACTTAAGACTTTTCATGACAGTGAGACACAACTGCTCCTGCCAGCACCAAGCTATTTCAAAAGGATGATAGACATTGAAGAGGCTCCGTATGAAATTAGTTATCCATTGGTCATGAAGTTGCTCTTGCCTGGACTGCTTCACTGGGCATGCAGGGCTTGAAGAGAAATGACAGCTGAACTTGCTTAAAAGTGAGATGATCCTTCGGAGTTCCTGCTTCATAAAAGAATCTGCAAGACATTTTGCAGGATAAAGAAGAAAGTGAACAAATTGTCGTTGAAATTTCTTACTTTATATCAAAGTCTGCTGGATACTATGGGCCTGTAGGCTGAAGATGATTGCCCCAATAGTAAAGAAGAACTTTGGGTGGCCATCCAGACAGCAAGCTGTCTCTGTCAATTCTAGAGTTTTAGAAGTTACTTACAATGTACTTCCTGGAGTCTTTGATAGACTTGAAAAATTTATATTTATAAATTACAGTATTACTTTTATTGGTTAATGAATAAAGAAGTGCTTTGAGCCTATGGCAGGGACGAACAGAACTAGGTGGGAAAAGCTAGGCTGTATGCTGACAGAAAGAAGGGTAGAGTAAGAGAGACACTATGGAGCTGTGTCCGGAATCAGAGAGGATCACACTAATAGATACAGATTAAAAACAGAAGAAAAAAACTTCAACTTGATAAAGAACATGCATAAAACACCAATGGCAGCACCATCCTTTATAGTGAGAAATACAAAGCTTTCCCATTAAGATAAGGAACTGGAAAGAGATTTCAGCAACTTCATGACTGGAAAATGCAGCAGGATAATGTAATAGTTACCAATCTCATTGCTGAGAGAAAATGCCTGACAGAAACAACTCAGAAAGGAAAGATTTATTAGGGTTTAGACCACCATGGCAGGGCAGAGTGCATTCCCTTATGCCATAGGTCTGTCATTTATACTGGTCCCTTGTTGCAACTGAGACACATTGGGTATGAGACATATTGAACAACAGCAAGTAGATATATAAGGCAATGATGTGTTTATGAGAATTATTGTAGGAGGAGGCTGCTTGTTCTTCCTAGTCACACAGCTAGCTTAGACCTAAAATGATCACACAGAAGCTCTATTATTTAAATCACTGCTTGGCCCATTACCTCTAGCTTCTTATTGGCGAACTCCTACATATTAATTTAACCCATTTCTATTAGTCTGTGTATTGCCACTTGGCTGTGGCTTACCGGCTAAGTTACAGCACCTGTGACTCTGGCAGTGGTTTCATGGCATCTCTCTGAATCTGCCTTTCTTTCTCTCAATATAGAGTTTAGCTTTCCCTGCCTAGTTCTGTTTTTCCCTGCCAAAGGCTCAAAGCAATTCTTTATTCATTAACCAATAAAAGTAACACATAGACTGAAGGACCTCCCACATCATTTCCCCTTTTCTGTTTAAACAAAAAGGAAGACTCTAACTTTAACATAGTAAAATTACATATAACAAGACAGTTATCAAACAAGAATTACAGTTACACTATTTATATATACTTTATCTTTCATCATAACTAAGGAAAACTATAAATATAAATTCTTCAACTCCATCAAAGACTCTAGAAGGATATGATATTACCTAAGTTAACAGGAAATATATTGTAAGCAACTTCCAAAATTCTAGAACTGACAGAGACATCTTGCTACCTGTACAGTCACCCAAAGTTTTTCTGTACCATGGGGCATCCATCTTCAGCCTACAGGCTTATAGTATCCAACAGACTTTTTTATGAAGCAGGATATCTCAAAGACAGTTCAGCCTATATTGTCAGTCATTTTCTTCTGTGTCCTGCAGAATATCTAGCAGACTCCATTATGAAGCAGGAACCCTGTAGGACTGTTTCACCTTTAAGCAAGTTCAGCAGTCATTTCTCTGCAGGTCCTGCATATTTAGTTCATGAAGCAGTCCAGGAAAGAGCAGTTTCTTGACAAAATGGCTAAAAGACTTCACAAGAAGCCTCTTCTGTGCCCATCTTCCACTTGAAGCAGGTTGGTGCTGCCAGGAGCAGATGTGTCTCACTGTCATGAAAGTCACAATTTCTTAAACATTTGAAATACCATATTCTGAAGATCTCTGAAGGATTTGAAGATTATCTATCCATCTGAAATATATCTCTGCACATCTAGAAAACCTAACTTAAATGACTACAAGCTTGACTATTATAGGTGACTATTTATTAACCTTTAATTATACATACATTTATAAATGAGCTGGACAAACATAATACTTTAATCAAGACCAGAAATACATATACATATAACAAAATTGACCTTTATGTTGTATCAATAAACCAAGATCCATACCAATGCAAATCTCTATAGCATATCCCCTTTAAACGTAAAATATTTATGAAGAATATTTCAGAATATGGGCATAGTTATTGAGGGAGGTTGCTTGTTGGTTCCAGGCCACACAGCTAGCTTAGACCAGAAATAATCGCACAGAAGCCATATTGTTTAAATCACTGCTTGGCCCATTAGCTCAAGCTTCTTATTGGCTAACTCTTACATATTAATTTAACCCATTACTACTAATCTTTATATCTCCATGTGGCTGTTGGTTACCAATAAAGTTTAGGAATGTCTAATTCTGGCAACAGCTCCATGGTGTCTCTCTTACTCCACCCTTCTTTCTGCCAGCATACAGTCTAGCTTTCCCTGCCTAGTTCTGGTCTTCTCTACCATAGATTCAAAGCAATTTTTTATTCATTAGCCAATAAAATCAACACATAGAGAGAAGGACATCCCCAACCAAATTATGAAGTGTGTGTACTGTATATAATGTGTGTGTGTGTATGTGTGTGTATGTGTGTTATACTTTCATCCACAGTACAGAACTGAGCCAGCTGGACTGAGGGCTTGTTTGAAGAAGTTAACTTCTCTGTCTCACCAGCTGTCAGAAAACCTTAAAGAAATTCCAGACCTATTCTTTGATGGATGTCATAATAGAAACTTAAAGAGGACTAGGTCTCCTGACTACTGCTAAAGGTGGGATTTGTGCCCTCTCCCAGGAACAGTGATGCTTCTACTCCAAAACATACAAACTGGCTGGAGACTTAAGGACCAGAGGAAAAGTTCAATGACAAGCCTCTTTTATGGAAGTGTTTTGGGTTCCCTCCTACTCTGGCTCCTCCCCTTCATCCTCCTTTTCTCCTAATTATCCTCACACTTGCTCTTTCATCCTGTCTATTAAACTTTTAAATAAAGTTCCTTCTGGATCAAGTCACTACCATCAATAGGTCCACCTTAGGACACTAACTACCCTGACTAGTGTCCCACTGTGCCCTTTAGTCTTTGGTTTCATCTTATGAACTACAACCCACTGTCTAATTAGTTGTTTACAAACATTTCTCTAGCAGCTCATGACAGCAGTCATAGGACTCACACAGCTAGTCCTGTTAAAACTACCTTCCTTCTACATGAAGTCAATCTGACATATATACACATATATACATACATACATGTATATATATATATATACCCTTAGATCCTGAGGACAGAGCTAACCTAAAACAAGAAATCTCAGATGACCTATAAAAACCTGATACCACATTAGGATGAGAAAATTTGCAAGAAGGCCAAGCTAGACAACTGTCAAATACATGTAGAAGGCCTACATTAGTCCCATGTAGGCTTCCTGTTTGTTGGTCCAGGTTTTGAGCTCCTATGAGCCCAAGTTAGTTGATTCTGTGGATTTTCTTATAATTTCCTTGACCCCTCAGGCTCCTATAATCCTTCTTCCCTCTCTTCAGCAGGATTTACTGAGCTCAGCCTCATGCTTGTCTCTGGGTCTGCATCTGCTTCCATCAGTAACTGGATGCAGCCTCTTGATGACTATTTAGATAAGCACCAATCTATGTGTACCTTGGCTTTCCTGAGGGACTCCTAACAGTGGAAGGAGGGGCTGTTTCTAACTCTTTGACTGGCTTTTGTCCTTGGATAGTCCTTATACTGGATCACCTTGCCCAGTCTTAATACAAGGCCAGGTGCTTAGTCTTAATTCCAACTCATTATGTCAGGTATTGTTCATATTTATGGGAAGTCTTTCCTCTTAGGAATGGAAAAGGGAGAGAGAGCACAGGGGAGCAAATGGGAGGAGAGGAGAGTGGGGGAACTGTGATTGGGATATTAAGTAAATAAATTTCTTAGAAAGAAGGGAAGAAAGGAAGGAAGAGAGGGAAGAAGGGAGGTAGGGATGAAGGAAGAAAGAAAGTAACAAAGAAAAAAAAGAAAGATTATGCCCAGATTATGACCTCCAGAGAGACCACCAGAAACCAGAGAAGTCCATACTGCAACAAGCAAGGTTTATTGTTATTGTAAGCATAATATTTGTCAACAGCACTCACACTAGTCATAGCAAGGTAGGGAGGAGTTAGAGCCCCTCTGCAGGGTTAGCTTTTTAAAGGTAAAAACCACTAAGCCCTTCAGGGCCCTAAGGGAGGTTTGGCATGGGTGCAAGGTCTTTGCTCTTTCCAATCCTGATTTTTCAGCTTGTTTTTTATTTTCAGAGCAAGGTCTACCTGTCCCTGACTCAGGACATCTTTATCAGTCTACACCAGGTAGCCAGGCATCCTTATGTTTTGGAATTTCCCAAGTGGGAGAGGGCATTATTTTTTCTGGGAACATGAAGTTTGTCTGCTGTTTTTTTTTTTTTTAATTTTAAAACACTCTGCTATGAAATTCCTCCTTGTTCCTTTGAGAATAAGGGATGAGGGTCTTACAGAAAAGAAGAAATAAAGAAAGACAGGCAGAAAGAGAGAAAGGAAGGAAGAAAGAAAGAAAGAAAAAAAGAAAGAAAGAAAGAAAAAAAAAAGAGACCACTTGTTTGTTTCTCAGTTGCCCGGCAGCTCAAGCCATAAATAATCACACAGAAACTATATTATTTAAAACACTGCTTGACCCATTAGCTCTAGATTCTTAATTGCTAACTCTTACATCTTAATTTAACCTATCTCCATTAATCTCTCTATCGCCATGTGGCCATGACTTACCGGCAAAGTTCTGGCATCTGTGTCTGGTGGGGCTACATGGCTTCTTTCATCCAGCATTCAACTTAGTTTTCCACACCTAGCTAAGTTCTACCTTGCTATAGGCCAAGCTGGTTTCTTTATTCATTAAGCAATAAAAGAAACATATAGATGGAAGGACCTCCCACACCAAAGAAATAAAGAAAAGAAGGAAGGAAGGGAGGAAGGAAGGAAAGAAGGAAACCTGCCTGATAAGAAAATAGTAACAGAGTAGTGTTGGAAGTCCTTCTGTATCTCTGCTTCTTTTATTGGTTGAATAAAGAGACTGCTTTGGCCTTTTGATAGGGTAGCCCTTAGGTGCTTAGGAGGGAGTAGACAGAACACAATTCTGGGAGAGAGAAGGCAGAGTCAGAGAGAGCTGCCTGCCATGAAGCTGCCAGGTCTGACATGTTGAATCTTTCCTGGTAAGCCACAACTTGTGGTGATACAGAGATTATTAGAAATGGGCTGAAACAAATATGTGAGAGTTAGCCAATAAGAGGCTAGAGCTAATAGGTCAGGAAGTATTTTAATGAATACAGTTTCCATGTAATTATTTCAGGAGTTAAGCTAGCTGTGCGCTGGAAACGCAGCCCTCTCCTCTTTACTACAGTTCATTCAACCTTGCCTGTACAGAATATGTCTTATGATAAAACTTCCCTCTCCAGAAGTTCCTGGGTACATGGTTGCCACTTCCAGAGAGAAATGGTGTCTTTCATTATTCTCATTAAAGAATAATTTGCTTCAATCCTGATCTAACATGTATGTGACCATGCTAATCTTTAAATATATGTTTTAATATATATGCTAATATATAATATATATGATTACATATAAGTTTAGTTATATAGTAATTGCCGACTCATTCATTTGTTTATTAGTCTCTTTGTTTATTTGATATCTACCATCATTCTGGCATAAAGAAAGCTGGAGAGGCAAGCATGGGTGCTGAGAACTGAATCCCAGTTCTTCTGGTTGTAAACCTTAGCCTTTAGCTGCAGGGCCATCTCTCCAGCTTACACTTCATTTCAATGTTTTACATAAGAGCAGCTGGTTTCTGTGACATACACTCTAGAGAATGAACAAAGACATTGTGAGATTTCTCAGCAAGGTTATGTTTTTTTTTTAAATGTTATTAAAGTGGTACAAAAGGTGACATGCTCAATTGTATGTTCAAAATCCTCACTGATAGCCATTTCTAACAGGTTATGTCATGATTTTATATGATTCACTTTCACTAATCCTTGAGACTTACTGGTCAGTTAGCTTCACTTAATCTGTGAGCACCAGATTCAGTGAGAGAACCTGTCTTAAAAAAACAAATTAGTAATTAAGAAAGTTAATGTCTATACCCTTACCTATAGAGGACAAAGATGCCTTTCATCTGAGGACATATTGAACCTGCTTTTAGGATGGGTGAGCCTGTGCTAGGTACTTTATGATTTTTCTTTTTCTTTTCCTTTCTTTCCTTTTATTCTTCCCTGATTACAGATAGTAGGCAGGGCTTGGTTGGGCCTTCCTCATTGCCATTCAATGCAAGGTTACCATGCAAGTATATTATCCTTTGGAATTTCAAAGAGGAAGAAAAAAATAGAAAATGATCCTTTAGTGTTGCACCCAAGCTGAATCATTCCTTCTCTTCTTTGAAAGGGTATTTAGAACTGGTGAGAGATCCAGATTTCTTACTTTTAAAGAGAAACGCATTGCTTATACTTTCATTTCTCTTTTGCCACAAGCTCTGTGGAGAAATGAAACTCAAAAACCCCAAAAGCCCTTGGGTGGATGAAGCAACTGGTCCACTTCAAATCCTGAGTCAGCCTCAAAACAAAACCTACCAACAACCTTCAACTCTCAAAACTCCAGGACTCTGGCTGAATGGGAAGTTTGGGGAAATTGGGGAGCAATGTGGTAAGGTGGGAGGGTGATAACCAAGAATATTCAAGGAACTTCTTCCTTCCTTCCTTTTTTCTTTATTTCTTAAAGAATTATGTGTATGTGTGTTTGGTATCAGATCCTCTGGGACTGATGTTATTGGAAGTATGAGCTACCCAGTGTGGGTTCTCAGAACAGAACTCAGGTAAATCTCCTAACTGCTCAGTCATTATCTCTCCCACCCAGGAAGTCCTAGTTCTGAAGAAGTAATTTGTATTCAGAAGTTGAAAAACTCCTAATTAATCATAAATAAGCACTCACTACTATATTTTCATATATTAAATAAAGAGTAGGCAGATTTCTTCCAAATCTGTAAGCAAGATAGAAAATATAGCCCAAGGAATCTGAAGAGAACTGGCTCCTGCATCCACATGACCTCTCACATATGCTGTGGCATGGATGTGCCTCCCTTCAGTAGTAAGTAAACTAATTTTTGGTGGTCAATGTGTAACTCTCCCATGTTTTAAATAGGTGAGTATGGCTAGTGCATATAATTATTTATTGTTCAGTAAAATACGTTTTTCAAGGAAGAAAGTTGGCTCGTCTCATCACTACTTTCCTATAGTTTCTGAGAGTCAGGGCAGATGAACTGCAATTACTTCTGAAATGGTTGCAGTGGTAGTAAAGGCCCTTTAAGGGAAAACTCCTGGACATGAATAGAACTTCTGACCTAACTGGAGATCTACAATTCCAGCAATTGCAATGCCACAGAAAGCTCTCTGTCTTCTTTCATGGGGGGAAAAAAGTAGTTTTCAAGAGTAGTTCCAGCATCACAGGAAAGCTGAGTGGAAAGTACTGAGACATTTTGGTTTTGCTGTTCTTCCTGGAGACATTTCTCTGAGGTCAATGTCCTACAGTGAGAAACTGAGAAGTACACATGCCAAGTGTAAGAATAAATACTGGCTCTGTTATGACCCTGAGTCAGTCTGTTCTTGGCAGTGTGCCTTCTGTGGATCCGGGAAAATGGACACACACTTGTGTTCACCCTTATTTTGTTACACATTAAGCCTCACTGCCTAACAGTCCCTGGGCTTCCAGTGATATGTCTCCCCAACCCAGATTAAGAGTCTGGCTCTGCCTATGCGTCTCTTGGGCTCTCTAACTCGAAGAACAGCTGCAGGCCTG
>JAQHUG010000813.1:57903-79743 GCA_028555095.1 Dicrostonyx torquatus | reverse complement strand
CAGTAAGCATGTCTATCTTGTCAAAAGGGACCCACAGATTCAACACAGTCACTGCAACCCTTGAATTCCTCACAGAAATACAAAAACAAACAAATAAACACAAAAACCAATCCTAAAGTTCATTTGGAAACACAAATGATGCCAAGTAGCAGAAGCAATGCTGACCAAAATGGAAAATGCTAGCAGAGTCACAATAATTGATGTCAGGTTATACCTCAAAACCACAGAAACAAAAACAGCCTGGTATTGACACCAAAACCGTGCAAAGATCATATATAATAGATGACTCAGAGAGAAACTCACACAGATACAATCACCTGGTATTTGAAAATGTCAAAAACATATATTGGGAAAAGGGCAACTTCTACAAATAAAACTTCTAAGAATAGTGGATATCTACTCATTGAAGAGTGAAACCAGATCCCTAGGTTTTACTCTGAACAAAATTATTGGTTTGAGGAGAAACAGAAGATTTTAGGACTTTAGACTAGAAAAAAATGTTGAACATTAAAAGTAGAGCCTGCGTGGGATTGACCTAGGCCCTCTGTATATATGCTATAGTAGTGTAGCTTGGTCCTATTGTGGGACTTTAACAGTGAGAACAGGGGCTGTCTCTGACTCTTGTACAGCCTTTTGGTCCCCTACTCCTCATTCTGGGTTACCTTGCCCAGCCTTAATAAATGGGGAGGTGCTTAGCCTTACATCAGCTTGTTGTGCCATGTTTTCTTGATACTCATGGAGACCTGGTCTTTCCTAAGCAGAAACAGAGAAGTGGATTGAGGGTAGGAACAGAGAGGGTAGGGATTGTGAGGAGAGGAGAGATGGGAAACTGAGGTCAGGATGTAAAATAGCTAAATTCATATAAAAATAAAATAAATATAAATAGCTTCAAATATTTAAGAAAAGTAACTAAGGAAGAAGATGCAAGTTCATCATATTCAACTAAATTATATTTAGAAAGAAAAATGTCACGTTTCATTTTAATTTTAGGTCCTACATTTTTATATAGATACATAAAACTAGTGGGATCAGGGAGAGAGAAGAGGGAAAAGAGGAGGTGGACAGGTGATAAATAAAATAAAGAATAAGGAGGGAGAAGTAAATGGATACAGTTTAATGGAATACTAAGAAGTAAAATGATAGCTTAAAAACAGGAAGTGGGTAATAAAATTGTGGACACAGATCAATAAAATTGACAAGTGCAGCAAGTGTACAATTCCTGAGCAGGTTGTGGGCTTTCTCATGTGGTCGTGAACTCAGAGAAGGTATAGAACTTTGCTTTTTCATCTGTTTTAAACTACCAGTTATGGAGACAGTCTGCCACAAATGAATACTTTCATGTACATGATGAATTACACGGGGCAGAGGAATCAGAGAGAACCTCGTAGTACATCTGCATGTTGTCACACAAGGTGGGGCCTCATTAATTGCTATTGGAACACTTTCACTATGTTTTCCACACCTCTGAACAGATGAGCTCCAGACCACTCAAGTCCACAGTGGGTCAAGCCTAAGAACAAATGGTGAGGTTGAGTGGACCACAACTGAGGCCAGCCTGTGGATGAGTTGAAGACGTAGAAATGAGGCATGTGAGGGTGTGTAGCCCTTCCCATCTCAGTGTCCCCATTGTCCCCTTAACTTTATTGAACCTCAACGTGACAGTATAAGGACATGGTGACATCTCTGCTAACTGTCAGCAACATGAAGGTATGACAACAAAGTGTTCGGCTTCTTTTATTTTGCTTGATCTGGGTGTAAAAATCAATTGCTATGTTTGAGTAGGGAGGGAGTGCATCAGAACTCCCTCTACTTTGTGCTCAAATTTTCTGCTAAACTAAATTTGCTCTAAAAATAGCCTATTATTTCTGAAAAATATACATAACTTCTAAAAAAGAAAGATCAGTTCTAAACTTTATTTTATAGAAAGTATTTCAATCACCTCTCATAATTTCTTACTTTCCTATAGTCTCTCACTTTTTGTGTGTACTGTGGTGTTCTTGTCATACATTTACTATGAAACATGTATTATGAAATACTTTTCACATGTGCAGTACTATTAAGTTATGCCAAGCAAAGAAGTAACTCCAGGGAAATAGAGTGCTTTGAGTCACCTAACAGAATATGTTTATGTATTGATTAGACACTACATTCAACTCTCAGTTCTGTTAACTGAACTACAGTAGAAGCTAGTGAAAATTTCAAGCCTCAGAATTCTATCCACATACTGGAGCCCATCATCATGACTCTACCCCATCAGCAGTAACTTTCAAAGATCTAACATGGAAATATGATTTTGGCACCTAGTTTCTATCCTAGCTTAATGTAAATGCTAATAAATTCTTATAGATGAAGAAGCAGAAGCTCATGGTAACACTCCCAGTACTTTAGGAAGAGAGAACTGAGATGTTTTACCCATGAGAAGACAATTTAATCCCAGTGTTCTCAATTTTTGATGTCACTGAGGTGTTTGTTGTCTTTCACGCATGTACTGGGAGTAAGGATGGGCAGAATGGAAGTGTAGTTCAGGAAAACAGGAACCCAAGGACCATTGTGTAGCCTCAGAACTCATATTATCTCAGGTATCCAATTCCATGTTTAGATGCATTCCTTGTTGCTTGTGGAGCCTGGGCTGCAAATCCACTAGAAGGGAGCCTGGGACAGAACACTCTAAACTTTGATTGATTTGTTCTTCAGACCTGGCCCACATCCCTCTGCAAGGTTGTAAAAGTCGTTGCTTTACAGCTGCTTCTTCTCAGGCTGATGAAACAAGAAATCATTTCTCTTCTTCCTGACACATCCCTGATCACAAACTGCAGTCACATCCTTGATTCTATACAATCTTGGTGCAGTTTCCTCTTTATTCTCAGGAAGGTATTCAAGCCAAGTGCTATGAGAGGATGGGGGAATAAATGGTCCCGTTATTCAGCAGGCAAGCCTCTACATAAATGAAAGGTGACAGCGGCAGTTTATTCTTGTACTCTTGAATTTCCATTCATTCAAACCTCTGACTGAATAGCTTCTGGGGACTTATCTTTCCAATGGTCACTTTCTGTAGCAGCAGGCTCTTCCCTGGTAAGCTGTAATGCCAGAATTAGAAAAAGACTGTTGTGTACCATATTTTATCAAAGACATTTTTATAGGGCCAGGCAAGAAAGAACTTTAGAGAAAATTCAGTGATAGAAGAAAAACTCAGAATGGAAATTGAGCTCACTCAGGGAACGATAGCAGTCAAGAAAGGGTAATAGAGACTAGATGCCTGGAAATGCCCTATGTCTATGTAAAGCTCTGTGAGTGCAGGGAATATATGAAGTCCTTAGGAGACATGTATGGAGTACTGGAGACTGAAAGACTTGCTTCTTTCAGATGTCCCTTTGTCCTAAAGTGATACCCTGGAACACTTGAATGCAGATGTCCCTTCTCACATTCTCCTTTCCTTAATGTGTCAGATTTTAGGATACACACACACACACACACACCTATATATATATATGTATATATATATATATACATATATATATAGAGAGAGAGAGATCATATATGACATAAAGGACAAGTCTCAATATTCCAATACAGTTTCTACCCCAGGAAGAATCAAACAGGAAACCTACTGTGTTCCTCTCTTCTTTCCATGACCATCTCTGTAATTACCTACACAGCTGTGGCTATCTGCACAAACCCGTGAGAGACTGGGCTCTTGAACATTCCACCATGGATGTGGAAGGGGTCCATAAGGCTCCACCCTTTCCCTAGGAGTTATTGGTAGATGACAGATATCTAGGGAGGGGTGAGTACTACTTTCTTAAGTGGTATAGTAACAGCAAGTTGCCTTTACTACATTAAATAGCTGCTTTACACATGCTCATGCGAACAACTTCATTAAATTTACTGGCTCAAAAAAAAACAGATAAATATGGGGAACTAGACCTCTTTGGGAAGAAGCAATAGCCAATAGGAGTGGGAGAGGATAAGTGATGCTGACAGGTGACTATGATCACAATAAGTTGTATGTAAGTATGAAATTGTCAAAACATATAAACACATATTCTTCAAAGATGGGATTTTTCAACTCAAGGATACAAAAACACTATGACAAATGATATAAACAGCTTCTCAAATATTCCAGGCACAAAGTCCAGGAAGCCAAGCCTGCCTCAGGTGAAGCAGAGAGATGCAGCCATGTATGACTGTGTTCTGAGAGACCCAGAGTGATGAATGAGGCTGTCTCTATGTAATGCCCCCATGTTAAAAATGGATGGCAAGCTGCAAAGAGAATGAAAGAATATACAAAAGTTATCTTCTCAAAGCCAGAATGCTAAGAAAGTCCAACTGGGGCCTATTTCCTTAGTGGCCAGTTAGTAACAATAAGGAAAATGAAATAGATCATTTAGTCTCATTTCCATTGGCAGTAAAAAAACACAGCCAAGTGTGGTAACACAAAACTATGTAAGTACTGTCCAGACTAAGTGGTGAGACCCTATCTCAATAATGTATATTAAATATGCAATTCAATAAATGAGAATTAAAACATAATACATCTTGAAAAAAGCCTGAAATGGTATTGATAAATGTGAAATCACAATTATAATGAAAATTAGAATTAGATCCCCTGAATGATTTAAAATGGTTCACAAGATTAGATGAGTGGTTAACACTGAGTTAATTTATTAAAAAGAAGCAAAGACATAAATTAATATAATTAAAAATAAAACTGAAAATGTTTGAAAGAAAATTTATGTGCAATATTGTTTTAACATTAACAGATAAAAATTTGACTTTATATAATAGAAAATCATATGTATATCGGTATACACAAACAGGAATACATACATATACATAACTTGTTTTAATTTAACCACATGAATTTGTATCTATTTCTTCTTGCTTCTCTTTCCCATTCCTTTTCCCACAGGCAGTGTCCCTGTGCTTCATATGTGATGATGTCTGCCCAGACAGAAAGCTATGCCCAGGGCTCCTACTCCAGGTAGAGGACTTGGCTGACATGCAAGGATCTGGGTTGAACTCAGAGTGAGAAACAAAGAAAAGAAATAGAAGAGGGAAAGAGACTGAACTCACCCTGTGGGGTCTGCAGCTTCGTTTGTAATGCTCTTTTTAGTCAAGAATGTGTAAAGTTTGCAGACACAGTAGAAGTGCAAACTGGTTTGGGTGTGAAATAGTAAAGAAAAGACAACTTCCTGAGAAGAAGATAAACAGACGTCTCTTCAGATCCCTTAGTAGCTGTGATCATGTCATAGTTTTTGGCAGCTCTCTAAGAGTAAGACC
Source organism: Dicrostonyx torquatus (assembly GCA_028555095.1). Classification (NCBI taxonomy): domain Eukaryota; kingdom Metazoa; phylum Chordata; class Mammalia; order Rodentia; family Cricetidae; genus Dicrostonyx; species Dicrostonyx torquatus. Next base: position 74,463 of record JAQHUG010000813.1, on the reverse strand, counting down.
CAAGAGTGGGAAGGCTGTTTGATGATTAGGAAGGGTTCCCAGCTTTGTAAACCTCAAAACAGAATCATAAGCATGGCACTGTCAATTGGATAATTTAGACATTTATGAATTCTGCTAAGAAGGTGATATTTCAGCTCAGAAACCCTAATGATAATTTATTGACTTTACAAGTGACTATGGAACAGGCATTACGTTGTCCCAGATTGTCTTGCGTCCATATTCCTTATGCTGTTTCCAGAAGCATGAGCGTGTAACAGTTACCAACTTTGTGTTCTTGAGTTGGATAGTTGGTCTCAGCTTCTCAGTTCTACCCTGTAGTCTTACATTAGGCATGTACACAGAGGCTGTCAAAGACTTCCCAAACAGACTGGGGACTTGGTACATAGCCACATTGGTTTAGGGTGATATGACACCAAAAGTCTTCCCAGCCAATACTTGCTATAGCAATAGCTTCATGCTTGTGGAGTGGACCTCAAGTCCAATCATAAAGCAATTGACAACCCTGTAACAGTCATGCCACTATTGCACCAGTAGGTGCATCTTCCCTGGCATGCTGGTATTATAACATTCAGGGAATGCCATTGATGCCATTTCTCTGAATACCCCACATAGCACCTTTGGCATTAGGAAAGTATGTTATAACTACAACATAATGTCTTACCATCTAACTCTAGTAGAAAAACAAGAGTAATGGCAACAGCCTGTGTTTTGCAGGGATATCTCTGGGTACTCCCTAACCAATAGGGAGGTATCCCACACTTAACACTGTGATTTCATTTAATCACTCATGTCTTCTGGAGGAAGCATTGTCTATCCATGCATGGTACCTGTGTTCAAGTTACTTATTCTTCTTATATATACTTTAATTAGTGTCACAATTTTATTCTGGAAATGTTATTAAAATACAAAAGAAATTTAGAGGAGAAAGGGAATTACTTGACTTGCTCTTTTAGATTACAGTCTGTCCTATCAGGATAGTCACAGTAGCAGGATATTGAAGGAGCTAGCCATATCCACAATGGAGAGCGGAGAGAAATGAGTACATTCATGTTTAGTACCAACCTATCTTTCTCTTATGCGGTCCAAAGCTCTAAGCCACGGAATGGTGCTGCTCACAATGAATTGAGACTCCACCCATCAAATATATATAATGAAAACAAGTCCCCACAAACATGTACACAGGTCATCATGATCTACACAATCTCTCATTTAGGGTCTTTTCCTCAGTTATTAAGTATTTTATAAAATAACATTTAGAATGATCACAACACCAGTCCTAACTAATCTGACACACAAACATATTGGTTTTAAATCATAACCTTCCATCCCTTATCCCCAGTGTCTCATGTTGCTTTTTCTATAATATAAAACATAGTCCAATTCAAAAGTACCCCCAAATTTAAAAATCTCAACATTTTGAAAACCCAAAGTCTCTTACTGTAAGCTTCTACAGTCTAATAGTTTTGTTTTATAAAACTGTGTGTGCCTGTGTTTGCACCATATGTTTGTAATTGCCATGTTTTCTTGATGGATTGTTACCTTAATCAAAATGAAGTGACCATCTTTATCTTTGATCAACAGTTTTGTAGTTTGTTTACTCAAATATTACACAGCAGAATCTGCTTACTTAATATATCCATTTGAAAGGAATACCTTTCTCCATCCTTATACTTTAAGGTCGTGTCTGTCTTTTGCGGTTGGGTGAATATCTTGGAGGCAAAAAAAAAATGGATGTTTCATGGTTTTGCACCAAGTCTACTTGTCTGTGGTTATTTATTAGTGGACTGAGACCATTAATATTCAGAGATATTACTGAAAGTTGCGTATAGATTTGTTTTTATATTCAATCTGAAAATTTCCTTCCAGGGTTTTCTGTAACTGTCCTGGTGTTACTAAATTCCATTAGCTGGTTTTTCCTTCCAGGGTTTTCTGTAGCTGTCTTAGTGTTACTAAATTCTGTTAGCTGCTTTTTATCATGAGATGTTTTGGTTTTCCTTCAATTACGACATGCAGCTTTGCTGGGTATAGTGGCATGGGTTGTTAGTTGTTGTCTTTCAGAACTTGAAATATATCTGTTCAGACCCTCCTGGCTTTTAAAGTTTCAGTTGGATGACCTGTTGTTATTCCAATGACTCTGCTTTTATACATGGCAATTCTTCAGTATGTTTTCTTTGTGTTGTACATTTAGCGTTTTACTTACAATATGACAAGAGGAGGTTCTTTTCTGGTCTTACCTGTTCAGAATCCTAAATGCCTCCTAGATCTAGATTGGCATTTCTTTTCCCTTCTCTGAGATTTCTACCTTTATTCTTCTAAAAATGTTGACTAAGCCTTTGGAACTATATTCTTTGTCAGTTCCTACAAACTCGCAGTTTGCTCCTTTCAGAGTGTCACTATATCTTGGAGTTCCTACTAGTACTTTCCTTTGTCTTTCTTGGGTGGATCTAGTTGTTCTGCCTTGTCTTGAAATCCACATAGTTGACTCTCTCCATGATCCATTCTATTGATGACACTTTCCACAGAGTCTTTTTTCAACAACTGTGTTTTTGTTTCTGGCATTTCAGATAGACTTTCTTCAGCATTACTCTTCCTTTATTGAATTCCCCTTTCAATTCTTGCAACACCTTCTTTATTTCATCGATGGTTTCATGTTCTCTACAGGAGTATAATTTCTGCTTTGATTTATTTCAACATATTTATTACTGAGTTCTTTCTGGGATTTCATCTGACTTTCACTTGCTTATTGTAGAATTACTGATTTTTTTTGAGAAGTTATACTATCTTGGTTTTCACTTTTCTTATGTCATTATGATGAGATTTACATATTGTATGTTGTGTTTTTGATTTTTTATGCCTTTTAAACAGTTAAATTATTTTAGTTCAAGTATTATCAATGTTCATGTAGGACTTAGATGTAGTAGACTTAAGTATATATTTCAGAAAATAGCTCATCAACCTGGAAATGAAGGATGCTTGATATAATGTCTACAGTATCTCTTGAGTATGATTGTATCTATAAGCACAACCTCTTTCTAATATTTCCACTATACATATATCATACGAGCCAATTAGAAACAATGCCACCTTTGACAGCAATAACCAATGGGGGGAACAATCAAGATTATTTTGGCATACACTCAGATTTTAAATAATAAAATTAGGAGTAAGAGAGAAATGTGAAAGATAAGAAAAAATTTAGTATTAGATCAATTTTGAAAAGAAAAACAGAGACTATTAAAATAGCTAGGAGAGAAAAGCTGTGTTATGTTAGGCTTACCGTATTTAAAGATTTTTAAAACTGTATGAGTTTATAATTAAGAAGTTAAAAATGAGAGGTGAAGGATTAAAAGAAGAAACTGCACAGGAATATAAGAGGAGGTATATGAGAGGTGAGTGAGGATTACAGCAAGAATGTCTTGCAGTAACATGGGTGAAGAAATATGAATAGTCCTAAACCTAACTGAGCAATAGAAAAACGAAAGCAAAACTACCAGGAGACGTGTGCAAGAGTGGAAATTTAACAATAGATAGGAAATAAAAGAATATTTAAGAAATGTGTATTGCATTTGCTGTGTTGAGTTAAAAGGTGACATTCTCAGATCCCTCTGGCTCCAGCAGGCTCCATGAAGTGCTGTGTGGAAGAGGCTTGAGGGGGCGAAATAAGCTCTGACATGATGAAGTTATATTGTAAGTCTTCCCTGACAGTCTCCTTGGATCCCTGCGCTCTGTGGTGGCTGCTTTAGGTCCTTCAGGGGAATGAGGAGCAGAAAGCTCTGAGTTTTAAATATGTGACTCTTTCCCTTCCAGTTTCTTTTCTTTCATAATTACATACATTTCATTCTTCATCCTTTCTCACCATTTTCCTTTCCCACCTCCCTATGGTTTCCTGGGAGTCTAAGGCAAAATGAAAATGACCTAACAGGCTAATCAACACTTGTTCTGTTAACTGAAATAGGCTTTCTTATCTATTATATGGGACCAAATTTTTCCACTCAACCTATCACAGGATTATTCTGTTATCGTTTAAAATAGAAATGTCAAAAATTATAAAGAATTATATTAATTGTGGTAAGGCTTATATACAGATTAAGCAAAATGCAGATTATTTTTGAGATGTATTTCATATCATGCTATAGTATTCTCGGGTGTTTAACCCATTAAACAATAATTATTCATATAAAGCAAAGAAAGAGTTACTTGATAAATTAACTGGGGCCATGTGCTAACTAATAACTTATAGTGCTGTTTGTTAACATCAAAGATATTTAAACTCATGTTCCCAAGATTAAGATCTAGCTTTTTACACTGTAAATATCTTTAAAACTAAAGAATATAACAAGTGATCATGGGTTACCTAACCAGAACTTATACATTTACAACACAACCCCTACCTATAAGGCACAGAAAGTTTGTGGAAAATCATGGAAAAGGTGGCAGAAAGTTTGTGAGAGCTAAAGGACCAGGATGCCTGCTATGAGACAGTGTCCTCTAGACACGACAGGGAAGCTACACACACACACAACCTCAATAATATGGCTGCCAAAACAAGACCTGTATAATAAAAACAGAAGTTGGCATAATAATGTAGATGGGAGAAATTTCACAAGGCCATATCCCTAGATGAAGAGCTGCAGTCAATCAAGACTACTGAGACAAAGAGACTCAGTATTCTCTAGGAATGAGACTATCATAGGCTATCCAACCCCAAGACCCTAAACACACGTCCGTATGAGCAACAAAAAGTGAAAGCAGTGGGAATATATATATATATATATATATATGTGTGTGTGTGTGTGTGTGTGTGTGTGTATGCACATATGTATGTGTCTGCGTATTTATGTTATGTGTGTGTGTGTATATATATGTACATATATATATATATAATCAATAATAATTAAAGAATGAGAGCCCATGAATTTGAGAGGAAATGAGGGGTCATGGGAGGACTTGGAGTGAACAGAGGGAGGGAATGAAAGCAATGTAAATACAGTAACTGTGGTTAAAATCTCAAAAAAAAATTAAAAATTTAGGTGAAAAACCTACAGGATAGGTAAAGCTATTGATTAAATTTGAATACATTGACTAAAGTAAGTTTTCTGCAGAATAATATTCGTTTTCAGCCTTGCAAAAACATAGAAAGATAAAACAAATTTCTCTTTAGAGACAGACAATGATTGAGATATTCCAGAAGAAACTCAGTGACTGAGTTGAGGAAGTAGTTCAAGGAGATGACCACTCACAGGTGTTTATAGGGAATGTGTGTTAAGTTACTCAAAGTTCAAAGCAGTTATAAAAAAGTAAGTGTGGACCCTTCCATCTTACAACGCTTAGCTTGGATGTATGTTTATTATCATTGATTGAAACAATGATCTGCAGCTTTTGTAGATGTCACTTGCAGATTTGACGTTGATGTGACTCCCCTGAAAATTTAAAGTACACGACTCAGTGAGACCTTAGATTCTCCCTTGACAACAAGCTACTGGCCAGCACTGATGCTTATGTGCTGAACTCTTGTGTACAGTTCACACCATCTTAGTGAGAAGATATTTAAAGCAGCTGACCGTGTCTGTTCTTCAGTCACAAGGCCTTGCTTGCCCACAATTCTGGGGAGACTGATGACCTTCTCCACCTCAGTTTTCTTATCTGAAAAGGGAGAAGACACTAACAACATCCCCATGCAGTTGTGTGGTTAAAATGACCTAGCTGTTCATTAGAATCAATAGCACTACTGTTGTACATACAGATGTATCTCACAAAGTGTACATGACTAAAAATGTGAATATGTTTTAACCTACTGTTGATGATTTCATCTCTGTTACTTAAAAAGAGATAAAATGATTAATTTTAGTTTAGTGTAATTGTCCAACCTGTTCATCTAGCCCTTGCAAAAATAAAATACTCTGGGTATTTTTTATAAATATGTCTGTCGATTTTTGTGAATAAGGAAGGACATACGTGTGTGCATTTGCTGAGTGCCTATAGCTGATGAAGAATGAGGATATTGTAGTTGAGCTTCAGGAATTGTCTCCCTGGATTTACTGAAAAACAATCAACCACTATATATATATAAATATAATTTCCATTATCCTGTGGACATGTAAAAAGTCATGCAAACCTATTTTACCTCTCTTGAAAGCATTACATTGGTGAGTTATTTAATTTGAACTGTCTGGAAGATGTCAATCACAGATTTTTACTCTAAATGTGTCTGACTCCACTATTGAATCAGAGAGGCAGCCATTATCATTGCTTCATCAAAACTTTTAACTGTTAGAAGTACTTATGAAAACTTTCAGATCTGAAGTGGTCTAGCTTCAGAACTGTGTCTGCTCTGATGAGACCTGGCATGTGCAGAAGAGGTTGCAGTACTCGGAGGAGGCTCAGGTAGCACTACAGCTTTGTGCCCCACTCCACACTCATCACCAGCTCTAGCATTCTGGTGGAATGCTGGTAAATGGTGCATATGAACCAAATGGTGCATAAAGCCTAATCACTACTTATTTCTAAGGAATGCGGTGTGATGATGGGTGGCCATGTTTAATACCTGAGGAATAGGGGAATGACCCAGGGCCCATATTTGACCCCATCCCTTTCTTCTCTTGTTCAGTCTACAAACAACCATTCTAATCCTCCTGCTTCCTTACATTGTGAAAAGTCATTTTCAGTATCAGTATTGCATCTCCCACATTTGCTTTACATTTAGTTTACGTCTTTGTAACATGTTAGCTTTAAACATTGTTTCCAACAGGAGCTGGCTTTGATTCTGAGACTATAGACTACAGAAAGTCTTGTTATATTTTTATCTCCCTAACCTGGATACTGACTGAGGCTATGTCTCTTGAACAAACAAACAAATAAATGGGTTAAAAAAAAAAGTCAGATCCTAGAAAAATGGCTTCTATGGGGCTTTAATGGCATTTCTGAGCCCTGTGTTGGAATGTGGTACTTATGAGGTGCAAGAAGTTTTGACAATATGGGTGACTTAGACCAACATGTATACTGGGTTCTTGGTGTGGGAGGTCCTTCTGTTTATGGGTTGCTTTTATTGGTTAATGAATAAAGAAGCTGTCTTGGCTTGTGGTAGGGCAGGGTAGAACTAGGTAGGGAAAACTAAACAGAATGCTGGGAGAAAGAAGGCAGAGTCATGAGAAGCCATGTAGCCACCACTGGAGACAGATGCGTTGGAACCTTGCCAGTAAGCCGCAGTCACATTGCAATATACAGTTGAATAGAAATGGGTTAATCCAAGATCTAAGAGTTATGCATAAGCTAATAGGCCAAGCAGTGATTTAATTAATACAGTTTCTGGGTGATTATTTTGGACCTGGGAAGCTGGAAATGAAAAAGCAGCCTTTTACAACAGGTTCTTGGTATCAGTTAATAAATTTAAAGATAACCCCCCAAAACACTAAAATGTGGTGATGTCACATTAAGGATTGAAAACAAGCCCACTTCCTCTTGGACTTATTTAACTAAGAGCAAACCCAAATTTGGATTCTTCACTTATCTCTGTGTGTCTTCTATTGCCTACAGTTTGTGGTTACTGATCTGTCTGCTGTGTGTAGCTGTATGATGTCTGTGAGTTATGTCTCTTCCGGTGTCTGTCTCTAATAAGGGGCTTTGCTCTGTATTTATTGAGCAGCAGAGAAAACGTAGCATGAGAAAGGAATGAGTTACAGAAATCTTGTAATGATTTTACAAGAAAAGAAGCCACTTCACTGAACCCAATAGACACTGAATAGCACTCAGTATCATAAACAGACATATGAACCGGCATCTACATGTTGCTTCCAACCTTTATGGCAGATATTTGTTTTAAGGTTGCTTCCAAACTATTAGCTCTTTTCAGCAAATGGTTGCAAAGTACATAGGCACATTGTCCTGGTTCAGAGGTATGGAAGAGTACAAAACTTAAGGCTAAAGCTATGCATTCATTTAGGTTATAAAAGCTGGATGCACGAGAAATCTAATACATAGTGAGATTGGTGGCAGTGTTCTCTTAAAGGCAAGTTAAACAAGCAGGCTGGTACATGATAGAACTGATCACAGTCTTAATAATCTCAAAACGAAGTATTAATTTGGTGGAAAAAAGTTCATCCCCTTTGAAGACAAGAGTTATTTTCAGAAAATGTATCACCATAGTTCACAAAGCATAAAAGCAACCAAAAGGGAGTAAAAGAACAGTGAAACCTACAAAGAGGTCTCTCTGGGCCACTTAATGGCAAACAGGGCAAAATTTGTGTCAAACTAAAATTCCCAAGGATAAAACTAACAACTATCCAATGATGTGGTAGTGTACATCTGGAAGCCTTTAAAGATTAAGCAGCAGTTCATACATAAGTAATCAAGCAGTGCCAATAAAAATGATTAAGCTTGACCTAGATGTGGACAATTATCTCCCTACAGTATATGATGTAGAGTACACTGGGAATGGAGATGTTTTCCCAGTCCCAGGTCCTTTCAGTACCCAGATGTAGCTGATGGAGAGATGCAGGCCATAGTGTTGACCCAAATCCTGGCAGAACCAGGGAGTGGGGTATAATGGCAGGCAGGCAAGAGTGTGGCCTTGTTCCTACTTGGGCTGAGACAGGCTAAGCTATATGAGCTAATCCTCCCAGAACTTTCCGTAGTAAATTGGTACATGCTCTAGTCCAGCTACAGCCTGGGTTCAAGTCCCGAGATGAGAAAGGGACATCAGTGTGAAGAAGTGAATTGTCTGATCCCCAGAACAGTTGCACATAAGTGGCTCCAGTCATCTTTATTCATACATCAGAAACAAGCATGTCTTTCCATACTAGCAAACAAATTCCCATTCTCCAATGCTAACCTCCAGCAAAAACAACTATGCCAGTATGTTTTCTCCGAACCTTTACATCAACACACCTTTAAACCAAAACAACACTCGTTAGCTTGGCCAACTATCAAGTCAGGTACATCCTGTCTTTATTAAACTAAAGATGATAAACATAGGCACACATTTCCAAGGAAAACAATCCTGTTCAAAATATATTTACAGAAATAGGAATGATCTGCCTCCAATCCTGTCAGCACTGAATTAGAATAGCTCCCAGGGTCTGAAGTTACAGCTGGCATCCCCAGATAAGAAATCTGAGAAGCATCAGCTCCCAAAGTATTCTAGGGAAAAATATTCTCAAAAAGAAGAAGAAGAAGAAGAAGAAGAAGAAGAAGAAGAAGAAGAAGAAGAAGAAGAAGAAGAAGAAGAAGAAGAAGAAGGAACGAAGGAAAAAAAACAGAGTTTCAGAAATGATCATATCTGTCCCATGCATGATTGACAAAATGACACTAAATGCTCTTTTAACTAAACAATTAATAGAGGTGATGAGATCCTTCATATTTCATTTGACCTTTCTAAAGTGTGCAGCAAAAGTCTTTCTTTCTTACATTTATCTTCTCAAAATTAACTTGTGATTACTTGGAATGGATGACCATGGGCCTTCCATACTGCCCACTCTCTGTAGAAAGATTTCATTACATATGTTGATCCTTAACTGTCTTCTGACTTGTACAAGCATTTTGAAAGATCACAAAGAGAGCGGCTGAACAGCATAAAGTAAAGATGCCCTGCCTGAGTGGGAGAGAATATCCCTGGGAGCTAGAAGACTGGTGGACAAAATTAGCAGTAATAGGGTTGCCCTGAACCAGCAGACATTCTTCAGAGACAAGGTCCTCAGAAAGAAAGAATCAGGAGATCAGAAGATGAGAAGAGGTCCTGCACAAGCTGTGTCTTGTGTCAAGTAAACTTAAGAAGTACAGTAGCTTATGTGCAAGAAAGGCCAGGAACAAAAACCTTAACTCATTTCATGTCCCACCACCACCTCAGGCCAGACCTTGCAAATCTGCCCCTGGAAAAGGACACAGAACTGAGATCTCTTTGTCTTTTCATCAAGGCCTCTGAGAAAGTCTTGGATCAGTCTGGTTCTCAACATGTTACCTTCCTGTGAGTTTTTGACCCCATGAGTCTCAACAAACCATAAAGTCTATTGTCACTGTTATTGATTGCATACCAAAATTAAATAATAACTTTCTATTGCTGAAGATACCACTCACATTGGCTGCAGTATATGAGGGGGAAAAAAGTCAAGCTAAGGCTTAACCATCCCTCCCTGAAGCCTGGCTTTCATAATGCTGGACGATAACATGCATGCTGCCAGAGGAGGATTGTCGCCAACATTTCTGCTCAGCTACTGGCTCTGCATGTTATATGCCAACATGCCAGGCAAGACACGTCTACTTGAGCAATAATGGCATGACTATTATGGGTGTAGCCAACTGCTTTTCTGTTAGATTTAAGACTTATACCAGAAATTCATGTCAAATACTATAAGTCAGAGCAATAATCTGTGAATAGAGAAATCATAGGCCTCAGAAAGCAAGCAATTGTTATTGTTATGTTGAATTGATGTGCTGTGCCTATCAAACTTTTTTCTAAACATTGTGGTTATGTCCATGACTTGTTATTGCCATCAGCTTAAGTCGGACACAGAAATAAACTTCTTGCAAAGGATAGTTTACCTTAGAGACTCATAATTATAGCTGACCCTTCTGGGAATAGGTGACAGTTGCTAAGATATAGTGGCCCAGTTATCAATCATAGATAGACATCTAATCCCCAAGGTTCAGGGAACATTGCAGAAGAGATGACAAAAAGAATGAAAAAAGCAACTGGAGAAATGATGATTCATGGGTTAAAGCTGATAGCTGCCCTTTCCAAAGACAGAAGTTAAGTTCCTGATGCCCATGTCAGGCACTCACAGCTGCCAGTAACTGCACCTCCAGGGAACACCTTCTTCTAGCCTCTGAGACATGTGCCCACGTGTGCATGCATAGATACATACGCTCACACATATACTAATGAAAATAAAAATAAATCCCTGGGAAAAGTTTGTGTTTTCATATATTTCTATAAGGGGCATGTTTGTTTCCTCTTTAAAGATCTCTATTATATTCCTAAATGTTGTTTTCTCATGCTTCAGCAAGACTTGAGGTATGTTTTGAAAGAGTTACTGTGTTGTAGTGGACAAGTTGTCCTGGCTGCTATCAATTGTGTTTTTATGTTGGTTTCTATGCATCTGGATTTGGGAATATTGTAATTCTAGGTACTCACACCTTTTGTTGTCATTGCTGGGTGGGTGTTTTGCTCCTTGGTTTTTGTTTTCTATTTGTTTCTTAGGAGAATAAGGTGGCTGTGTGTTGCCTGTTAGGAAATTCTTCTGATATCCTAATAGGTGTGGTCACTGAGTGTCTTAGTTGGAGTTTCTATTGTTGTTTCTAGTCATGGTTTCTAAAAGACACCATGACCATAGCAACTCTTATAAAGAAAAAGCATTTAATTAGGATGGCTTACAGTTCAGAAGTCCAGTCCATTATTGTAATGGTGGGGAGCATTGTGTCTCACAGGCAGATGTGGTGCTGGCTATACTTTATCAGAATGCAACAGGAAGTGGACTAGATCACTAGGAGTCACTTGAGCATATGTAAAACCTCAAAGACTGCCTTCTTCCTCCAACAAGGCCATACCTACTCTAACAAAATCACACCTCCTAAGAGTATCACTCCCTTTGGAAGCCATTTTCTTCCAAACCACCATACTGGGGGATCCAGGTAAATCTGTTTTTAGGTATTGGTAGCTGACATTTGAGAATTGGGATGATCTAGGAAGGAAGTACTGAGAGGACTCACATGAGAGAGGAAAGCAATGTGTTCCACCAGTATCAACTTAGTTCTCTGGGGCAGAGAGTGAGAAGAGATGGTCTGCTACAGAACTTGGCATGAGACTTGAGGATTGATCTTAGAGAAAAGGAGGGAGAAGTAAAGATCTGTAGTTAGCTCTAGGCAGACACTGTGCTTTTGTTTTCTGGCTAAATAATCACACAGAAACTATATTAACTCCAACACTGTTCAGCTGATGACTCAGGTATATTTCTAGCTAGATCTTACATCTTAAATTAACCCATTTCTATTAAACTATGTATCAACATGAGTCTTTGGTCCACCAGTAAGGTTTTGATGTCTTCCTCCTTCAGCAGCTACATAGTGTCTCTTTGAGTCTGCCCTCTTCCTCCCTATATTTAGTTTAGTTTTCCTGCCTAGCTCTATTCTGTCCTGCCATAAGACAAAGCAGCTTCTTTATTACCAGTGGTAATAAAACACTTTCACAGCATACAGAGGGAAATCACACATCATCTCCCCTTTTCTGTCTAAATAAAAACCCCATCCAAATGCTCTGTCTCCCACAAAAGACAGATGTTGCACTAGCAGCATAGCCCAGAAAACCAGCATTTTACCTGCTGCGGCTGCTAAGTCAGGAAATTCTCTTTAAGGAACTATGGCATGCTGCCAGAAAACAGAAAAAAGCTGTGCTAAACTCTATATTTGTGTCAAGAATTCCTTTTCAAGCCCTCTCGGGTTTTACATGGAGTTAGTTGACCACATTGAAGTGCCAATTAAAACACTGCTTGGCCCATTAGCTCTAGTTTCTTATTGGCTAATTCTTACATCTTAATTTAACCCATTTCTATTTATCTGTGTATCAACATGTGCCAGTGGCTTACCAGGAAAGATTCAGCATGTCTGACTCTGGTGGCTCCATGGTATCTCTCTCACTCTGCCTTCTTCCTCCCAGCATTCAATTCTGTCTTCTCCGCCTACCTAAGTTCTGTCCTATCAGGCCCAAAGCAGTTTCTTTATTCATTAACCAATGAAATGAACAGAAGAACCTCCTACACCACAAATCTAATCACATGATTTGGTCCTTAATGTACCAGTCAATATTCTTTCAGATGTTAGCCCATAATGTGCAGAGGCCCAGAAAGCAGAACTTAACTGACCCTAAATTAATGTACCAATATACAAATCATATGTAGCTTTGAGTCACTAGGATCAAGCTAATGTAGCATTGAGGGTTTCTGTAGTCAGAGTGTCTGACACACCAAGTCAAGTTACTGTTTTTTTTTAAAAAAAAATAAAATAAAATAAAAAGTCTTTCATATTCAGATGCTGCTTCTCAACTTCCTGGCTACTATCTTATCAAGAATTTCACTATTCTATGGTTGCTTAGACAAATTTCTTTATTGTATCGCCTACCTCTTAGTTCATACCCTTCCAATACACCACCACCCAAACATCTAACTTGATCATGTTGCTGCTTCACGACCTCTATAGCTCTCTGTTGTGCAAAGGAACACATATCCTCTCCTAGTCCCTGTGACTTTCTTCCTCATGGCCATTTTCACTGCATGATTTCAGGCCAATGAGCTCAGTCCATCATCTTCTTTTACACATCATTCTTCATAAACCTTGAAAAGCACTACTCATTAATGAAACCTCCACAAATGTCACATTCTTTCAAAAAGCTTTTTCCCAATCTAAATGATATTACCAAATTATGAAATTGCATTTACAAATCAAAATTATAGGTGCTTGCCCTTTTCTTCTTTCAGCATTTTCCAGGCAGTTTTGCATTAGCACATTTCATCAAATTATCTGCTTTGCTGGCTCTTACATCCTTATTAAATCACATTCCTCAGGGATAGAGGACATTCCCTATCCATCTGGTTAAACTCAGCTCTAAATACCTTCTCGTCATGTATGTAAAAAGCACTTACAGCTAATCCCTCATGCATCTTGACAAGGGATCCTTATTCAAATGCGCTGGCTTGTGCTGGAAACATTGAAATTCAAGGATACTTGGAGGTGTCTCTGGTTCATTATATCTCTCAGGTCAACCCATAGTTATGCTTCTCTTTCTTTTTTTTTTCCTTTTTTATTATTAAAAGAAAAATTTACATTTACTCCCCTTGTCCCAGGCCCTCCTGCTCCCTCACTACCCCACCGCCGTCCCCTTGCTTCCTTAAGATGGGGCAGGATACCCTGCCCTGGTTCTTCCTTAGGTCATAACCCAAACAGAAGGCAACACTCCAGGTGTGCCCTTTTGGATACCATCCCCTTTGTAAGCTGTGGCAAGGCTTTTCTTCTGGGTGAATGTGTTATCAGAATTGGGTATTTGAAAAGGCCAGTCTACATCTGAGTCAATGCAATGACCATGATATTATTCTAATGTTGAGGAAAATTATTCTTATCTCTGTGAAGCTTAATAAGCTAGTCGACTGGAAAAAAATCCACATTGTCTTAGAAATGGCATGAGTTATGAGATGTCTCAAAGAATAACTCAACAGTCTGTGATCCTTGAGTGTTCCTTTAACATTCTTGTTATCATGAACCACTTCATTGTTTTTATCTTATTTGAGGAATCTAGATTGTGGCACACCTCACACAGAACAAAAGTATACAAAGAAAATGCCTTCGCACTATTATTCCCATTTGAGAAACTAACAGCTAGTCCCAGGGCCAGGGCCCCGCACCTTTACTGATGCCTGTGGGCAAATACACCCTCATTCTATCCCACCACAGCCATACCCTCGAGACACTGTGCTAGTCACCTATGTGCACACCCACACATTTATCTAGTATTTGGAAACTGTGAATTCAAGTTTTTCCTAATAATTTCTAGGGTCACTTAGGTGACAAAACATGATCTTTCCCTTGGAGTACTTGCCAGATTGACCCAATGAACACAATCTAGTGTGGTATAGTCATGGCTTTGCTCCATGTAAAGCAGAATCTGGTGGCAGAGCATTACAATATGTTACAAGTTAAGTATTTTAAATTAAATACTACACAACAGAAACACTCATCTTTAACTTGGTAAAAGATGCACAACAAATTTTTAACTCATGTCCCATTGTCTTCTGTTTCTCTACTATTCTGACTTTAAAATTATCAATTGTAAAAAGAGATTGTTCTATTTCTGACGATCACTAGACTACATAAATCTTGATGGTGAACCACACCAAATAAAACTGAAGAGCCAGGAGTGTTCAAAGCAAATCACTTTCCTGTTTCTCCACTGGAGGGTAGCATTTCAAAAGGCAAAAATCTTTCCCAGTATCAAAGCAGAGTCATGCAAGATGGGGGAGGGTGGGAGATAATTAGTTCCTGGTGGCCCCAGTTTCTTGTTTAAAAGTAAAGTACTAGGAACATGTGTTGCAGCCTAGAAGAGCCTCTTGCAAGAGAGCACTAAATTCAGTGACTCTGGCCACCCATTAACAGGAAGAAAAGATGCTCCTGAAGCTCTCTGTGTTGCTCCTTTGGAATCAAGTGGCTCGTAAGTTCAAGAGAGCTCCAGTTTACGTAACAGAAATTCATCAAGACCAAGAAAATCTCTGGAGACATGTCATAAGTATGAAGGGAGGTGGGAGGGGTAGATTGGTACACAAATAATGGAAAGAAGACTCGCCTCAACTTTGAAAGAAATCCCTCAGTCCCTTGTGCCTTTGGGGTTTCTGTCTATTAATATGTATGATCTTCATACTGTGGGATTCAGCCTGTCTTCCATCCAGTCTCATCCTTCCACTCTTGCCCATGCACTTCCTGGTCCTCTGTGATCACCAGTCTACTTTTAGGGCCACGATTTCATTTGTACTTTATACACAAGGCAAGAGTATTCAAATTTCTCTCTGTGTTTCTTGCTTTGTTTTGAAACAGGTTTGAGCACCCAGCAGTTGGAGCAGAATCCTCAGTTTCTGAGTATTCAAGAGGGGCAAGATCTTACCATGTACTGCAACTCCTCGAGTACTCTCCCTCAATTTTACTGGTACAGACAGGAGCCCAGGGAAGGTCCTGTCTTCCTGATGACATTAGTCAAGAGTGGAGAAGTAAAGGAGCAGAAGAGAATGACCGCTAAGTTTGGTGAAGCAAAAAAAGACAGCTCCCTGAGCATCATCAGAGCCCAGCCTGGGGATGCTGGCATCTATTTCTGTGCAGGAACACATTGCTCTTGTGGCTGCTGCTATCTGCCCCAAAACCCTGCAGCTGCACACTCTTACCATCTTGCTTCCACAAGCCTCTAATTCCTCCTCATTCAGCTATGGCTATAAATACTGTCAGCACCCAAACCCCTCCTTGCCTCATAGACCCATTTTTTTCTGCCATTCTATAAAACATAGACCACACACACAACCCTTCTGCTGTGAGATGAGGCTGTGGACATGGGCAGCTTTTAAAAATCAATAACAATGTGGACAGTCACTCAAGGTAAGTCTTGGTAGGGATCAACATTAGAGACCAAAGGAAGTTATCAAACAGAAAGTTCCATTATTCAAAAACCCAATACTCATTTCACACTCTGTGTTATAACTTGGGCTTGCCTGTTAAAAGATGATGACCAATGAGACGTGATCACAGATCTGCTTTCCATAGCGCTTTCACTTTGTGGTCCTCTCTATCCTCTTTTCCTCCTGCAACATAATGTAGTAATAGTTTTGCCATGAAGAAGAGTGCAAGTGTAACTAAGACTCTAGCTCTACCCCACCAGAACCCAGTGTCACCCCAGATGGATCAGAGCACAAAGCATTTTAATTTCTTTCTTTATTTCTTCCTTGACCCACTGACAATTCAGTAGAGAGTGGTTCATTTTCCATGAGTTTGTAAGCTTTCTATTTGTTTCTTTTGTTAAAAATCCAGCTTTAATCCACAGTGGTC
>JAQHUG010000813.1:39783-52551 GCA_028555095.1 Dicrostonyx torquatus | reverse complement strand
GCAGTTATGACAGTTTAGCAGCAAAAGGTATCCAGATCCTCCCTCAAAGCTACAGCCAGCTTGTTAGCTCATTAAAAAATGTTTTAAGGTCTGAGGATATAAAAGTTCATAAGCTTGTGGGTCTAAAAAAATAACTTAAGATATAAATAAATGTTTCTGATTTATTCCCCCCTCCCCCACATGGTAGTTCTAATAAGCTAATAAACCAATGACTACTTACTGTGTGGGTCACAAGCTCAAGATTTTAAATCTATTCTTTTTTAAATTTTAAATCTATTGCTATTTAAATGTAAACTTAAAGGTGTCTAGTGTTTTGCTAGGACCCAAAGGTATGAGTCTACTCTTTCTGTTTACAGATGCCTGTTGTCTGCTCTTTCTCTACAATATGGGTTTTTCTTTAAGTAAATAAAATTTAGCTTCTGTTCCCAGTTTAAACTCAATAGGCTTCCACTTGACTGGCAGACGCATCTAAGCATCTGTTGCTGACTACAACCTGCTCTGAATGGTGGCAAGCCCTGGACATCATGAAAGCTGATGTGAACCAGTCCAGCTGATACGAACACTCCCTGATCCTTCAACGAAGTCTGATGAGTGCCCCATTTCCTAAATGTCCCCCCACCTTTGGTTAGCCTTTCAACCTGCTTGGGTCTGGATAACAATGCCCTAATGTCAGCTTGAAGTAGTTGCAGAAAGGAACACATTGTCCCATGCCCCCTGCCCAGAATAAGTTGAAAGGCTGAGACAAGGGGAACCTCCCTGGCATGGGGGATAAGATAGCTACCTATAGTGCGTGTTAATATACTAGGTCCAGAGTTGTCAATTAATAGATTTATTTGAGTAGTTTCATGCCTTCTTAAAACCAGGGACAAGCAGCACCCAAGATTGGATCCTGTCATCCTGTCTTCGGTGAATGTGAAGGGGGAAATATGGGGACCAGCCATAATAAGCTAAGTCTGGACAGGTCACCCAAAGTAAGCTCTTTATTTCCAACCATTATCACCTGCCAGAGTAGAACTCGGCCTCAATAAATTCAATAAGAGGCCCACGTCTCAGTAGTTTACCCTGAGGCAATGCCTGGCTACAAGAGGAACCAGAAGCTGAGTTGCTTGAACCTCCACTCAAGAACAGATCATTCAAAGGAAATGCCTGGCATTCCAAATGCTGTAGATAGGAATACACTTTCACCAGGACACCCTAGACAAATGTCAGCCTACCAGGGGTCTTAAAAGCCTGACCCCCACCTTTACTACTATAAAACCCTATTCTAATTGAGCTTGGGTCTCTCTGGTTATTCCAATACATTGGACGTGCAGAGAGACTGAGTTTGCAAACTTGATTAAAATGAAGGCTGTTTGCTTTTACATATGGGAATCAGTTTCCTTGTTGGTTTTTGTGGGGACTTTGTGGATTTGAGCATAACACTTTGGTTTGTACTTTCTTTATTGCTTCCATTTCAATTTTCAGATCTTGAGTAGTTTTATTCACTTTTTTTTCTTGGCTTCCTTGGCATTCTTTAAGGATTTCCTCCAATTTTTGGTTGTCTTTCCCTCAATTAGATTAAAGAAGTTTTTCATTTCCTCTTTAAGGACCTCTATCGTCTACATAAAGTTGTTTTTAAGGTCATTATTTAGTGTTTCAACTGTATTGAAATATTTAGGTCTTGCTGTCATAAGGATAGCTGGAGTCTGGTGGTGCCATATTGCCCTGACTACTACTGATTGTATTCTGACACTGATGTTTAGGTATCTCGGTTTGGGATGACTAGAGATCTAGGTGTTGACTTCTTAGCTTCTCTTTGTTGGGTGGTGTCTTACTTTGAGTTTCTATTACTGTGGAGAAGCACCACTACATCAGCTCTAAGCTTTCTTTAGTTCCTTTTCACAAATTGGAAATTTAACTGGGTGGGATCTTATTCTGAAGTCATCACTCCCTTTATTCCATTTCTTAATCCATTTATCTTCTCAAACACAGGTCTTAGCTCTGTCCCACTTCCTCATGCATCTTTTTTCAATCTATACACTTTGTACTTTTATTTGCTTAGCTTGCTCCTTTTCAATATAAATCTTCATTAGAGTTACCACTAATAACCACACAACACAGTTCATACTGGGCTATTTTGAGATTTCCTCTGCCAAAGGAATTAATCCAAAACTCTTTACTTTAGAATTAGGCACACTTTTCAGACAAGAACAAGATCAGTGACATTCTTCACCAAAATATTATAAAAGCAGTCCCTAGGACACATACTAATATTCTTTTCCTCTAAAACTTCTTGATCCTCACAGTTCATCAAATTATACTCAGCACCACTGTCTTCCATACTCCTACTAGTATGGCCCATTAAGCAGCATTCAAAGCATTCCACTCTTTCCTAACCTGAAGTACCAAAGTTCAAATTCCTCCAAACAAGAACATGGTCAGACTTATCACAGCAATACCCCACTCCTGGTACCAACTTCTGTCTTGGTTAGGGTTTCTACTGCTATGAAGAAACACCATGGCCACAGCAACTTGTACAAGGAAAACTTTTAATTGGGGTGACTCTGAAAGACCCCCAGAATGGGCAGACTCTCACTCAAGTCTCGGGATAACACGACCCCTCAGGAACTCACAAGAGACCGTCCTTGCTGCAATCAGAAAAGGTATATTGACAGGAACCAGCTGGAGCCAAAACTCATTTCCCCATGCAGGGGTAGAGGAGTTCGATCCCAAGTAGCTGGGAGGGGGAGTATTTAGGGGAAGAAACCCCAACCCAAAGAAGGTAGGGAGGGCATCATTGGAAAATTCCAAAAATACCAGTGATCATTGTAAAATCCCAAAAAATACCAGTGATCATTACAAGGGGGTAACTCCCCATTTCTCAAGATTATTCTCAAGATTATAATCTAACTTTATGGTCAGCTAGTTCCTGGAACAGAGTCACTGAACCGGCTAACCTAGAGTTTTGGTTCTTCTCTCCCTGCTAGATTTTTGGCTCTATTTTTCCTGCTAGATGGGTCTGAATTTATCTGGGCCTTTCAGCCCACTTACAGTTTTAGAGGTTCAGTCCATTATTATCATGGCAGGGAACATGGAGGCATACAGGCAGACATGGTGCCGACTACATCTTGATCAGTAGGCAACAGGAGGTGGACTGAGACATTGGACAGTATCTTGAGCATAGGAAACCTCAAATTCTTCTCCCACAATGGCACACTTCCTCTAACAAGACAATGCCTACCACAACAAAGTCATTCCTCCTAATAATGCTACTCTCTATGAGCTTATGGGGGCCACTTACATTCAAATTACCACAAAAGGATGCTTTATTCCTTGGTTTCTGTTTCCTCTTTAGTCTTCTAGTCTTTGTGGCCTGGATTTCTGGTGGCCAGCTTGACCTCTGTTCTACTACAGGGTCTCTGGGAGTTGGCCTTCTGTCAGTTAGCTTGGCCTTAGGTGCATCAGGGCATCTCTCTTCTTCTGATTAGTGTGGCCTGCATCCGTTCTTCTGACAGAGTGGCCTGCACCTGTTCTTCTGACTGGTGTAGTCAACACCTGAGCAGCAGGAGCCCCTGAGTTGGTGGCAGGGCTTAGTTTCTGGGCTGGCAATGAGGTGGGAGGGTCTTTGGGAACAGAATCTAGGGACTGGGGCAGTTCTGACTGGTGTGGCTTGCACCTGAGCAGCTGAAGTCTGCTAGAATTAAGGAGAAGGACTGTTCACAAAAATGTTGATAAGAAGGGAGGGCTTGGGCAGTGAAATGGGTTTTAGGGAACATAATTTAAGGAGTAGGGCATTTCCACTGACAGGGAGGTCATTCACATGTTCTTCTAACTGGTGTGTCCTGTACATGAGTGCTGAAGACTGCCAGGCACAAACCATTTTAAAAAACCATTATGCCACTAACTCTCTTGCTATTGTAGTCAAACACAATCCTAGCTATAGTAAGACTGAGATGGCTTTGCGGTTTCTCTTTACATGGATAAGTGTAGAAGGGAGTACAAAACATTGTGCCTTTTATATGAAAAACTTTTTATGGATGATACATATTTCTGAAAACATATTCTTGTTAAGCAAAGGCCTTTTTGGTAGCACAGCCTCTCTTTTTAAAGGCCCACATCAATTTCCTACATTCATTAAAGGCACTGGGGTCCAGTTTCTTCACCAAGTCTTACAATAAAGCCAATATCAAGTCCTACAAATTATGGATGCCACATCTTATGTTTTGTTCTGCTTTTTACATTTGATTTTAAAAGTAAAATTCCATGTTTTATCACTGAACATTAGTGCAGTAGCCAACTCCAGAATCAGCCCTAGAGAGATCTAGTGCATGGCACGCCTTCATCATAGGTTTGAGGGAAAATGTAAATTTATAAATAAGAAAACGGTGTTGGAGAGGGGGCTTCATGGTTAAAGAAATTGCTGCTCTTGCAGAGGACCCAGGTTCAGCTTCCAGCATCCATATCACGTGGCTCACGACTTCCTGTAACTCTAACTATGTAGCGTAACATAGATACTATGTTACTGTGTTATGTAACTATGAATGCAACACCCACTCCTGGCCTCTCAGGCATCAGAGTAAAAGTACGTATACACACACACAGACACACACAAACACACACACACACACACACACACACAGAGGGGGAGACTGAGGAGGCAGTGAGGGGAGAGAAGGAGAGAGGGAGGGAGGGAAGGAAGGAGAGGGAGATTTAAAGAAATTTTATTTTTTAAAAAGGAAAGAAAACAGTTTTTGTCCTCCCTGGTGCATGGGAAGGGATGTTGTCCCCTTCCCTTTCCTCTTGCACTGGCTTTAGGAAATCTACTATGAATTCTGTCTGTGTCCCTTGGAGATATTCATAAATCTGTTCAGAAGAAATAAGCCCTTTGCCAGTTTTATTAACCTACAGATGTCTTTCTCAAGGTCCTGGGAGCTATAACTGTGAAATGCCATCATCAACAGATGCAGTGTCCCTCTCTCACCCTCACGGGCAGGGAAGCAGATCACCTTGGAGGTGCTCTCTCCACGTTTTAAGACTTACCACCTGTCAGAAAGAGTTATTTTTCCTTCAAAAGAGTGACATTCATAATGTAGCTGGCTTTGATCATGAGGTAAACTAAGACTGGGTCAAACATGCTATTAGGCCCACTTATTTTACAACTAAGCTGTTTGTCTTAAAGAATCATAGGCATTTGGTCTACCCAGCTATATGAAAGGATGAGATGTCTTTCAGTCTTCCCCATGTAAATTGCCGGGGATATGCACACAGTCTGACTTATTGTTTATTAAATAATAAAACTGTTTTCATTTTCCTCTACCTTTTTGGAGAAGTGTTCTTAGCTGCAAAGCCTTATTTGCATTTTCCCCCTACAAGACTCCCAGTGCCTCTTCATAGTCACTGTGCTTAAGACTCTATCCCTTTGAAATGCTGTGCAGACACTGGAAACACAGTGAATGGTGCCTTACTGGCTGTGTGGTCTGAAGGATTACAAGATCTGTGCAAGGTAAGTGAAAGTGCTTAATTCATGGAACTTTCTAAGGATTAGCAACATTTTGTGAATTGCTTACCACAGTAACAACTTTCATGAGATCCATTAAATTCATCTGTATCCTGCTATGTATTCTAAACAGAGAATCTATAAATGATGCAGTTCCTTCTTCCAAGGAACTCACTCATGGTAACAGAAGGCTGTCTGCTAGTTCCCATAAGCACCACTCCCTCGAGGCCAAAATCTTCTGATTTACAATCACCATTTCAAGGAGCAATGAAAAGCTCCATGTGCCTGTGCCTTCCTGAAAATACACTGTTGGCTCCAGGATCAACACAAATGTCTGGGGGTATGCAGCAGCCCTATTGCATCCATAAGACATAGTTCACAACAGTCCTCCCCCACACTCTGCTTTTCACTCTTTCTACCCTTTGGTCCACAATGTCCCCTGAGCCTTGGGAAGGGAAATGTGATATAAATGTCCCATTAAAAAATGAACACTGTACAGTCACATGCAGGACCATTGTATCTATGAATTCACAACAGCTGTGGTTGTCTGCAAAGATCAAACCAACAACACTGCAGCATGGAGTAAGGAGGAACACGTAAGGGTTAATGCCTAGCTCAGGAGCTATTGGTAACTGATGGCTGGGAGAGGAAGACTTGGTTTTCTTTGGGTTTGTGGGCTGGGAAGGTTTCTCATGCCCCAGTGGATGGTGACATACATACCCATGCATATATGGGCAAAACTAATCAGACTAATTAGACTCAGTGGGTTATTTTTAAATAAAAATAAGAAAATGTGAAGTTGGGATGGAAGGGAAACATGGTAGGGAGGATCTGGGAAGAGTAGGAGAGGAGGGATAAAAGATGGATATAATTTGATACATTGTACCCATGAGTGAAACCCTTAAAGAATAAGTTATTTTTTTAATTTAAAAAATTAACAAAAAAAAGAAAAAAAATTAACCTAAGTGCATGGCTGCATTGTTGCTCAGAATGTGGTACTAGCACTAGGTTTACTCCTTGAGGGGGCAGACTAACTAGAGAAAGAATCCCTTGTCTTTGAGGAGAAATCCTGACAACTACAGAAAGAGAATCTCTGAAGCCTGGAAGAGATCACATTG
The DNA here is from genome assembly GCA_028555095.1 of Dicrostonyx torquatus. Classification (NCBI taxonomy): domain Eukaryota; kingdom Metazoa; phylum Chordata; class Mammalia; order Rodentia; family Cricetidae; genus Dicrostonyx; species Dicrostonyx torquatus. The sequence goes on along the minus strand of JAQHUG010000813.1, from coordinate 45,957 downwards.
TAACCTGAGGTGGGGACTGTGGTGGTTTGAATGAGACTGCCCTCCCCATCTCTAGCCTCATAGATTTGAATACTTGGTCACCAAGAAGTGACACTGCTGAAAGGAATAGGAGATGTGACTTTGTTGGAGAAAGTGTGTCATCAGGGTGGGCTTTGAGGTTTCAGAAAGCCCATTCCAAGTCCCTGCAGTCTTCCGATCCATATGTAGAGCTCTTAGCTACCATCTCTACCTGTGAGACACCCTGCTCCACACCAAGACAAGGGACTAACCCTCTGCACCTGTAAGCAAGCCCCAATTAAATGCTTTCTTTTATAAGAGCTGCCTTGGTCATGGTGTTTCTTAACAACAATAGAACCGTGACTAAGACAGGGACCAAGGGTCCTAACAAGAGAGAATATGAACTAAAAACACCTGTAACAATGTAATTCTATGTTGTCATCATGAATTTTTTCTTTCTTTTCTTTTTTTTCGGGGAGGGTGGGGGCTTCAAGACAGGTGTTTTTCCATGTAGCTCTGACTGTCCTGGAACTTGCTTTGTAGACTAGGCTGGCCTTGAACTCACAGAGATCTGCCTGCCTCTGCCTCCAAGTGTTGGTAATAATGATATGCACCACCACCACCTGGCTTATAAATTATTTTCTTATCTCTAATATTCAATATGAAGCTTATATTAAGCAAAACAATTCATTTGATATTTATTTAATTTTAGTCTCTGTGAATCTATATTTCTTAGTATTAAGGCCAAATATAAAATTTTTGTCTTTGTCTAGAAAACAAAAATATTGTTCTTTAGAAATTATGACTATACTACATCCAAGATCAGAAGACCAAGGTCAGAAAAAATAAGCAAAACAGAAAACATAACTAAAGAAAAATAAAGCATAGCAGGGAAGAAGATGATGGGAGAAAGGCAAGAAGACAAATGCAGAGGGCTACTTAGACAGTGAAGCAGCAGCAGCATTCTGCTCTGCAGGGGAAATGAGTGACTAATTTAAGGACAGAGGCTGCCTTGGGTGCTGTGTCATCTTCTCCTGTTATAGTGGCATTCACTGTGTTTACTCCCCAGAGGCTGGCAGTAGCCCACAGCCACAAGAAACACTGAGTCTCCAGACACTGGCCCTGGCTGAGAAGTAATGTTCTAATGTTAAGAACTGAGATGATAGAAAAGAAACAATCTTTTAGGGTCAGGATGCGGTTATACATCTCATGTCCTGGACTATTATTTATCATTTGATTCGATATATTCAGTAAGATGGTGGTTGTTAGGCTGTGGCAAAAGGCTGGTTTTTGAACCTATCTTTTTATAGTAGGGGCACCAAGCATTAGGTCTGAACAAAGGAATTTTTACAATCTTGCCCCCACCCCGGCCCTCTGTTAGTCAACAGAGAACCTAAGGGGTCAGGGGAGTGAGTTTTAACGTCAATAGGTAACTAGACAGCTCTCATGAAATATGTTCCAGAACCGAAAGTCACTAATTGCAAGAAAACAGATGTCTTTAGCAATTAGTTAGAAAAAGGACTGCTAATAATATCAGAAGGTTAATAAATTAGAATAATTGGTTTTTAGGCTGGAAACTTAGAAGACAGCAGAAAGTTTATTAATACTATCTCAAGGTAAAACTTAGATACAGACTGTCATAATTTATAACCTCCATTATTAGAGCTCATTAGTCAAACCAGTGTCTGTATTAATCCACTGTCTCTCCAGGCAGTGTATACTGAAGCCCCATGCCTTCCCTTTGTTGACCTCAGTTTCCCATAACAGAGACAGTGCCTAACCCAGAGGTCACTCATATCTATCATTTATCAAGGATGGCCAGGAAACTACTCTCAGTTTGCAGAGAGAAACTCCAGCCTTGTAAATAGAACAGCCAGTTGTAAAATGAAATGACCTAAGCTGATGGAGGCTTCTTATTTAAGTGTCTGAGAAAATAGCTCACTGTGGATGATTGATCCTTGATCTGCTGAGAAAGCTGCTAACAGTCTGTTCTCATTCTCCTAGATTTATAGCTTTATATTTCTTTATTTCTACATTCTTATTTCTGTAATCTACATTTTTATTTTCTTATTCTTGGACTCTTCACAGGAAAAAAAATTAGTTCCAAGTAATGTACAGAATTCATATTAATAGCTGAGTTTATTTTACAACAATGTGTGTCCTCATGGCAATGATAAAGATATGAAGTCTTTTGTTGGGACTCTCACGGATACAGATTCACTAAATTAAAAGCATCCCTGTTGGAAGCTGGGCAGATATCATTGGCTGAATGGAGAGAGGGGTACCCCACAGAAGAGAGAAGTGGATTGTTTGAGCTGGTGAGCCTTGTACTCCATATGGAAAAGTAGAGAGGGATTCTCTATGCTTGCAAACCAGCAATGGCAACTTTTGCAGTAGCACCTGCAAGCGTCTCTTGTAAGTTTCTTGAAACTTTCCCAGGAACTCAGATCACATTTCAATAGCTAGAGGTTCAGACAGCTCTAGCTGTTTTGATATCTTATGTACTTGGTTGGTAGAGAATTCTTTTTCTGACCCTCAAACTGCTCATAAGTTTTCACTTCCCCCACTCTTGTCAGATGTGTGTAAGCCCAAAAGTTCTGTACTGAAGCCTCTCCCCATTAATTCAAGGACATTCTGCTCCATAGGTTTCTCTAAGACTGATGCATTAGGCAAATGGAAGTGAATACAATAGGACATCTTTGCCTTAGAAAATGTGTGCTAAGGTGCCTAGGGTATGAAAAGAGAGGCAGAAATTAATATCTCTTCAAAGAATTTAGTTAACATTAGAAATAACAAAAAGAAACAAAAAGGCCTTATGTTTCTATGAAATGAGGGATTTGAGAAGATAAATGTATCATTGTGAACAAATGTAGGAATAACATGCTTTTAGCAAAAATTGTCATTAGGAAAAACCACTTTCAATATAATTTTAAAATACCAACAAAATTCTGAGTTATTAAAGTAAAAGTATTAAAAGATGAACTCTCACACTCCACAAATTCCTATAATGATTACCCAGCAGTCCTTATTAAGAGGCAAAAGTTCATTACACATTCTCATCTTTATAAATACTTAACACACATACGCGCATGCACACACACACACACACACACACACAAACACATTCCAGCACAGTCTATATAGACAAAACTTTGTACATACTCTTCCAGCAGCTCATGCCCCAAGTTAAATTTCCTGAATGGTAGTGATTGGATCTCTATATCCAGTGATTCTGCATGAAGAGTGTCAAAATAAAAAACAAACAAGGCTGATGTCCAGACTTTTGACATTTATTATGTATGTCTGAACACAACTGCCAGCATGATTTCAACAAACTTCATCCCAAATGAAGAACTTAGCCTTCATGAGTCTATCTCAGAATCTTTCCACTTCCAAAACTGAAGTCTCTTGATCTCATGAGGTTATGCAAACATCAGCTCTTGTAAATAACACTCAGCAGGGATGAAAGTTCCATCTCGTTCTAGTAGCTCTATGACTGCTTTCACATCATTTATAACATATCAATACTGCTGCCTTCCTAAACAGTGTAATTCCTTACTGCATTATAAATACACATCTTTATAGTTGTAGATAAGTGTGACCTCACTCTTTATCAAAGAAGCGTTTTTGTCAGCAGCAGCAACCAGAGACTATTACAGAAAACCACAACTGGTCAAATACAGAGAACAACTGTGTGATACCAAGTCCCAACTGATATATACACAATTCCGACACTCAAGGCTCAGGGAACATCATGGAAAAGGGAGTGGAAATATTGCTAGAGCCAAAGTTTATTGTGGGATTGTGACAGAGAAACTGCATTTGTGGAATTCCAACAACATGGCTCCATAAACAAAATGAGCGATTCCAATACCAGTTGACATCTCAATATAGATGGGGGAATCTTACAGGGCCCCAACCCTAGAAAGAGGAAGAGCTACACAGAATTAACAACTGATAAGGGGAGAGAATGAGTCTTCCTCAGGGATGAGCCCCTGGTTGATTATCCAATAATGAATGCATATAATACTGATCCAGGGTCAGCTGTGGAGAAAACATGTGCATGAAGACAACACCAAACAAACTCAGCAGGTTTTATTTACATGTTTGCTCATTTATCAGTGTATGTAGCAACAATGGTTAAAGAAGAGGCTGTGAGTTTGGCCATGGCAAGGGCAGGAGGGGGGAATGGTGTAATTATATTTTTAATTCACTTTCTATATTTCCATACAACATATTTTGTTCACATTCTTTCTCCTCCCTCAGCTCCTCCTAGATCCTACCCACCTTCCTGCCAACCTAAATTCATGTTCTTCCTTTCAAAGAAAATCAACTACAAAAAAAAAAAATCATCAAACCAAAGCAAAGGAAATCATGCAAAAATGTATGGAGTCCATTTTGTGTTGGCCAAATATTCCTGAGCATGAGGCTTGCCCCAGACTGTGGCAATTCCAAGTTTTCTCTATCAGAACAAGGTCCAATAATGGAGCCATGTCAGGAGAATTCTGAGTGCTTGTGAGAAAACAAGACACGAGTCTTGTCACCTCAGTTTCTTTGAAACATAGAATTATTCTTGGAATGTGTTTTTGTTCTCCTCTTGGGTGGAGAGGATAGGAATGGGTTTACTTAGATTATTTATTACAACTGTGTGGAGCCTATTTCTACCTTGTCTATCAGTCAGAGAGTTTGGAGGTTGCTCAATATGGTTGACAAGAGTATCTGCATGTCCCAACTGTGGAGGTGATTGCTTTGTTCTTTTGACATTAAGATAGCTCATACAAGGAGATCCATTCCATCCTGACAGATGATCAGGATATGCAAATGTACTTCTGCTCCTTCTTTTGTAATTATGACGTCGCCTGGGGAGTGGCTGCCTTCAGGATAGTGGTCTAGGATAGCTTGACTGCCTAAACGGAATACTAATGATTTGCTGTCCCAAAGTATTAAAACAATCAAATGTTTGAGTTTTGTATCATTTGTATCATGCTAATAAAGTTTTTTGTTAAATTCTACCCCCTTTTGTATTGGATATAAAAGCATATGGAAAATAAACGTGGGCGATTTCAGTATTCACTGGAATGCCCTCCTGGTATTTTCTATGGTTTCTGCTTTACTATTTTCCCATGCATCTTTGTATTCTTTACTAATATTTCTAAATCCACACACTTCTACCCTGGTAAGAGGTTTTTGTTGAGGCTGGTCCCCGGCACAACTGGCTATAGTTATTTGTTTACATAACTCTATGGAAAAACATGTTTCTGCCACTCTGTGACTTCCCCACCATGTGGGGCTTGCCCTTGTGATTGTACTCTTCACTCACGTGAGTCCTGCTAACCCTCAAGGTATAAGCTGTATGCTACTTTAAAGAAACTTGGCTAATGTATGAGACCTTAGTCTACCTCATTTATTGGCTTCTTCCTCACAGGCACCACTGCTGACTAGAGCAGTGGCATCACTCCATCAAAGAAAAGCAATTTTACCTCTTCCAGCAGGCATTACTTACAAATAACTTCTTAATTTCCCTTCTGAATGCTGGGATTTTATCTGACTTGAATTTGTGAAGGCCTTACATGTGATATCACAGTCCCTGTGAAATTCAGTTAGGCAACATCCCTGTTATGTCTGGAATACAGTTTCCACAGAGTCATCCATCACCTCTGGCTCTTGTAATCTTTCTGTCTCTTATTTTGCATAGATCCCTGAGTCTTGAGTGGAGGAATTTAATATAGCCATCCCATTTAAGGACAAATGCTCCAAGATTTTTTATGTACATTGTCCAATTGTGTGTCTCTACATTAATTTCAATGATGAGGGTTGAGTGAGGCACTGATCTGTATATAGGTATACAATACATCATCAGAGTCATTGTATTGCTATATTCATTTAGCAGGTAATAACAAATTTTCCCGTAGAGTCTATGACCTATCTAGTCTCAGGTCCTTGGCTTCATTAACAGTGTCAGATATGGCTTCTATCTCTTAGACTAGGTGAAATTACCTGGCACGAGCAAGAGCGAAACATGGAACATGCAACAAACCCTCTTAGGAGTTTATTAGAGGGAGTGTGTATAGGCCTGGGGAATTGGTAGGCAGAGAGAGAGAGGAAGAATGTGCGTCCAGCTTTTTAAAAGCTACATAGCGCATGTGCACAGAGGGTTGGCGTGACTACATCATACAC
>JAQHUG010000812.1:143578-158349 GCA_028555095.1 Dicrostonyx torquatus | reverse complement strand
GTCTAACCTGCATCCATCTGCGATGGTGGCTCGTGGCATCTGCTCACTTCCTTTCTTCTCCTCCCAGAACTTCCGTTCTGTCTACTCTGCCCACCTAAGGGCTGACTTAACTATAATCCAGGCAGCTCTTTATTTAACCAATCAAAGCACAGAAATACAGGTGGACCCTCCCATACCATATCATAACTTCACATTTTGTCAATCAGTACTGACTTTTTAAATTTTCTTTTTGTTCAGTACCAACTTTATAGCATCATTGGTCAATACCAACATTTTTCTCATTATCTTATACGCAATTTTATATATCAGGTCATTAGGCAGCTGCAGGTCTCTCTCAGGTACTCCTCTCTGTTGGGGCTGGGAAAGCTGGATCACGGGTTCCTTCTTGAGCTCTTCTTATTCCATTTCTCCTGCTGGGAGGTTATCAGCTGCACTGTTATCAGTTCTGCTGTCCTGCTGAATGTACTGAATGAGTCGCTCTGGAAGCCATCCTGCCTGGTTTTCATCCAGGGAAAAAGACACAGAGATGCCATTGACCCCATTTTAATATGGGATCTGGTTAGTAACAGCTGGAGGAATATAAATATACTCCCATTTTTGACATAATATCTCGGCCCCATAAATTTACAGGTAAATAAGGAATAATATACAGCTTGAAAGTTTCTTCATGACCTTCCTCATCTTTCCAATGCAATTCATTACTACTTTGTTCAGGATTTGTAGTCTGACCAGTTCCTTGTAGCTGTGTAATAGTCTCCATTTTCAGCCACTTAGAAGGCCCCTGGCTGGCAGTTATAACTGAAATATCTGCCCCAATACCTACAAGGCCAGAAAATCTTTTTCCATTTCTTAACAAAGTGATTTCTGGTCTCTGATGACCTCTGGCTTGTACCCAATATGCATCAGATGAGCCAAATCCTTCCTTTCCTCTCTTTCCTTTCTTACTCAGATTATTGGTTTGCATATCTGGAAGTAATATTAATTGTGCAAGCCTCTGACCTGCTTTTACTACAGAAACTCCATTTGGTGGATGAATCATCATCTTGATCTCTCCCTCAAAGTCAGCATCGATAACTCCAGGAGCTTCTAAGATCCCTTGCATAGTTGCGCACTTCTCCCAAGCAGCAACCATACAGTGCCTTTTGGTAAAGGCCCATTGATCCCTGTGGGGAAAGCTTGCATCCCCATCTCAGGTGTTAGAACTGTGTATAAGGCTGAACTGATGTGGAGCCCTGTGCTCCCTGCGGTGGCTCTGAAAAGGTCCTGTTTAGATCTACTTGTTGTGGTGCAGATTGCTCGATTGCCCCATAATTTTGTCTTGGGGACTGAGGCTGGTCCCTGAATCCATTTCCCGAAAGGGGATTTCCTAGATCATCTCTTTTTGATCTGCACTCACTAGTCCAATGCTTTCCCCTCCTTCATCTCCTACACAATCCTGGTTATTTTCTAGTCCTAGGTCTTGCTCTTTTATCAGGACATTGACTAACTTGATGTCCCATAAGACCACATCCAAAACAGCCTTCAGGCATTCATGTAGTTTGCATTCTCTCTGGGGCTAGGTCTCCCTGCTGGGATGAGCCATCATTAATTGTCTTTCCCTATAAAGCAGCAGCTAATGTCATTCCTTGTGTATATGACTGACTAATATCTGAGCATAGTCGGATATAGTCTGCAACATTACCCTTTTCTTAAAAGGTCTTATAGCTGCCTTGCATATATCATTGACATTCTCAAATGCTGTTTAGTTATTATCTGTCCTGTTTCTGAGTCTCCAATCAACCTATTAGATGCCTCTCATCTTCAATCTATTAGATCTCTCTCATACTTCTTGTCCTTCTCCAGCTTTTCTTGAGGTTCAGCCATCAGCACCACTTTGTCTTTTGTACTTCTTGTCTTTTTCTCCAGCTTTTCTCAGGCTTCAGTGGTCAGCACCATGTTGCTGGTGTCATTATGTCAGGGTCTGTGGCCCCAACATAGAAACTATTTTTTCCCTAATTTGACTGGTACGGAGGCCCAAGAATTAATGAGACACAGTTCACACAGTCATCTCGGAAGGATATCTCAGGCTTCACTCATTCTAGAAGATCTACCCACGTTTATTATCCAAAACACCTTTCATCTCCCAGGTAATCCAAGGTAGATACTAATTAATATTCTCTTTCTGGGGGACATGGGGCTACAGAAAACACCTGCAACTTAAGTCACCAGCCTTGGAGTCAATACTTCTTCCCAGGTAATCTACATAATAATAAAGGAGAATAAGCCATACATCCTGGCCTTTTTTAGGTGGCTAGCTTAGTTGGCAGGTTTGCAGCTGCCTTGGAAATTAAGCATAGCCTGAGTGCCTGCCTGCAAATATCTTGCATGAAATATCGGCCCACACCCCAACCAGTCAGAAGTAGCCTGGAATACTATGCCCACATTCCCCAAAAATAGACTATAGATATTTTTCATTGATTAAACAAACAAACAAACAACAACAACAACAAAAAAAGGGGGGAAGTGGTGTAGAAGATTGCCTATATTCTGTCAATCATGTTTTAAATAAATCCTGATTGGTCAATAGTCAGGCAGGAAGTATATATGGAACAACTAGACAGGAAATAGAGGTGGGGCAATGAGAACAGGAATATTCAGGGAATAAGGAAGCACATTCTGTACCAAATAATCCTACATGCCAGGAAGTTATAGAAAGGTCAAATTGTACTATGAAGGATATGCTGAATAAACAAAATGGAATAAAAAAATACCACAAGAATTTGATAGCACAATGCTTATTAACCTTGAATACAGTGATATGTATATAGGTGGTAAGAAAACTACATAAGGGTTGGGGCAGGGTTCTGCTCTTATCTTTACAGGAAAACACAAATCATCAAAAATTCAAGAGACCCTGAATGTTGAATGCTGACAGAAGGAACAGTAACTATTCACTAAGGATCCCCTAGAAAATGAAATTGGATTATGAGGCCAGGTACTAGTTACATATACATTTGTGTAAACACACACATATATATATTAATAAATTTAGATGGTTTTGGAGTTAGACAATGGCTCTGTACTTCTCTAAATCCAAGCTCATTGTTAAAAGATACATTCAGAGTTTCTGTCTCATATTGGAAGCCATCTGGTATGAGACAGAAGGAAGAATTTAGGGAAAATTTTACTTTCTTCATCTCTATTTTGTCTATATCATATTCTTCATTGAATGTATGTTTATATAAATGATGTTTACATTTTCCATGATGAACTATAGATTTTCCTATAGATCCTTTTCCTGCAGTAATCTCTGACATTTCCAGGAAGAAGATGGGGCACCATAGCAACAACTCTACCTAGTTGAGATGACATTGCAATACAATTGTTTGCAACTATACTGACAGTAATTTTGAAACTTAACCATCACTCTACTTTTCCGTGATCCCATTAAGAGAACAATGAGAAGCAATTCTAGATTACCATGATCTCATTCCCAAAAAGTTTGTCTGTTTGTCCTTAGGATTGGGAACACTGTTTAGGGGTTGGTGATTATTATTTGTACTAGATAGAGGGTTTGGGTTAAAACTATGTTTGTTCAAAAAAAGGGGATAATAATTGTGAGTAATAGACTGAATACTTGTGAGATATTTTTATAGATAATTTACATTGGTATAGTTTTTATATATTGATATAAGTTCAAATTATATTTGTTAGTTTTGTTTACATTATTTGTACACCAATGCAAAGTTATTCTGTCACATTGTATATATGCATGTTTCTACCACTGTTTAGGACATTTTGTATATTGATACAAGTTTTAGGCTATATTTTCATATTGCATCATATATTACTCCTACCTCTAGTCAAGATACTTATAGATTGTTTATATTTTGAGGTCATTTTCCTCATTTGTTGCACAATTGTTTAAAGATTATTTAATATTCTGACACAAAGTTTTAGTCTTTAAGTTATAAAGGCATTAAATATTATAAGTCAAAAGTTGTTTATATTTGTTGTACATACAGTCAGATCAATTAGTTTCTTTAGATACATAGAGATTGTATTCTGCCTAGCTAGGTAATCTTCAACCAATTCAAGGATCTGTAGAACATGCTATTTAAATAACTTAGGTTTCTGTTGACATGGGACATGATTGTTCCTGACAGCACCAATTTACTCCCGAGAGAATGTTGGGCATTGAATACACTCCACTCAGAATTTTTTTTTCTTGGCACCATTGGCCTTTGGGCAAGGAACTGCCCATATCTCAACCACTGACACAGTACATGGTATCCAGAAATGGATGAGCAGGACATAAGTAAAAGAATGTCGCCAAGCAGTTGTGGTGCATGCTTTTAATCTCAGCACTTGGGAGGCAGAGGCATGTGGATCTTTGTGAGTTCAAGACCAGCCTGGTCTACAAGAGCTAGTTCTAGTGCAGGTTCCAAAGCCACAGAGAAACCCTGTCTTGAAAAACAAAAAACAAAAAAAAAACCAAGAAAAAAGAATATCAAATCTTGCTAAGACCTTTAAGATGTCAGCGCACTTGGTGTGGTCTCTGATACACTAAATGTTTCTGTAAATCATGTGACCACTCTCTTGCTTTCAGCTCCTGCTTCTGGCTTCTAGACTCTGTTCAGATTTGTGCAGAAGATGGTTATCTAGAACAATGATCTGTAAGTTTTTCCCCTTAAATAAATAACCTTTATATTATTCATAATTCTGACCTGGTGTGGAATTATTTTCTGACTTCCATCATCACAGAAGTATATAATATTACCTGAATAAACAGTGTTATGATATTGGTGTGGGTGACCACATGGCAAATGGTGGCAGTGGCAGCAGTGGGTGCAGGTGGTGTCGGCTGCATGAGACCAGACAGATAGTAAAGTTATAAACATTTATTAGATGGATTATGGAGGGGAAAGGAAAGAAGGCAGAGAGAGAGAGGGGTGGAAAGAGAGAAAGAGAAAGAGAGGGAAAGAAGAAAAAGGGGGAGAAGGGGAGAGCAAGAGAAGCCCACCTGACTTTCCCAAGAGCGGGGATACAGAGAGAATGGAAACCGAGGGTCTACAGAATTGCAGACAGAGAGGGAGTGGGCGTGGCTTCCCATTAAAGGGACAGAATCCATTACATTCCCACCTCTATTTTATAATAAAAAAAAGCAGGTGGTTAGGCACCACAGGTTGAAGGAATTGGGGTGGTAGATTTTCAAGTCTGCTTCTGGCTTATTTGTGGGCATCATCTTTTGGGTGGGGAAACCTGGGATGGCTGGTGCTGGCCACATCCTGGCATAGCTGGTCTCTGCTCCTGTCGGTGTTTGTGCATGGAAATGTCTGGTGTCTCTCACACCTATTTACGGTATTGGCAGAACAAAGAACAGAGTTAAATTAAGGGAAAAAAATTTTAGGACCAGGGAATTGAGCAGGTGTGTTTCTGACCTGTTTACAGTAGGTCCTTTAAAATTCGGCTCTCTGGAACTCACAAGAATTCTTTGCGTTTGTGAGAACAGAAGTTTTAGACACATACATTGTATAAACTGTAGCATATTTATGTTAGAAATTGAGACAGATATTTTTGCACAATGAAAAGTATTTTTAAGACTATGGAAGGCATCATGAGACAGAAATTTGATCTGAAACTTGTTTAGTGAGGTTGTATTTTTAAACTGACAAAGCCTCTCAGCTATCAGACTGCATCAGAGATCCTTGGGAGGATAAAATTTTACTTGAGTTATTGATTAAAAAATGACAGAGAACTTACTTGGTTGGCACCCAGAGCTACTCCTCTTTTGGGTCCTCCATGTTCACTACAGGTTGCATTTGCCTTTTTCTGCTTAGCACAGGGCCTGCCAGGCTCCAGAAGATCCTATGGGCTAAGAAATCTGTAGGAAGATAGGCCTACATTCTCCGGAGCAGTTAGGCTGTCGATTCCAGCGATTCTGCCTTCAACAGCAGATCTTCAGCTCAGGTGAAGGGCAGCTTTTGCCCAGGCCCAGTGGTGAAGCAAACTGTGGATGAACGTTGTTGTGTGCCATTCATCTTCCGTCTTCTTTGGAGGAAGTAGAGTGTTGTTGGGAACCAACCTGTCTCTTTTGTTATGAAAAGATTTTTTTTTTAAAAATAAATGTCATATTCCCCAGATCTCTGAGCAGTTGAGGGCTGTCCATTAGGTATAACTACAGTTTAGAATCTGCCTGGAGAGCTGGGTCTGAGCTTGACCACATTGGTTGTCAACTTAACAGGTAAGATTTACATTTGTAAAATGACAGAAAAAAGAAAAACTCCTTCCAATAGAAGGGTAATGGCTGAACTGACAATAGTAGAGAACTGCTTAATATTTTGTAAGAAGCTTAAAAGTATATACCAGTTTAAAACATGAGACTTACTGTTTTTGTAGTCTGAAATGAGATACAATGAACAATTATAACATTAAGCATAGGTGCATTTAAGTTACATATATGATCACACACACAGAGTAAACAGGAATTGGATGAAGTGGATGCTTTGGAGGGCCTTACCAAAGGAATGCCACTGTATAAGACATACATGTAACAGAGTCAGCAAGAGAAATTTAGGGATAAAAACACGAGTAAACTGGAGGACAAAACAGGGAATACTTCCCTACAGATGGGAGAATCTGGTCACCTGACCTGGCTCTCGGCCAAAATGGTGACAAAGTCATTTGACCCCAGTCAAAAAGGTGACAGCCACACATTGTATGAAAAAAGCCACAATTTTTGAGCTACAGGGATTTTAAGCTTAATAATAAGAGAGACTTAGAGGTATGATCTGCCCTGTTGCTGAGCCTCCATGCCATAAGCCGCAGAGAGAAGCAAAAAGCTGGAACTGAAAAAAAAAAAAAACCACAAAAAAACCGCACCATGCCACAAGCAATGGCTGGAATTGTTAAAGAAAAAAAAACCTCACTACCCAACATCTAAAATCATGTAAACCCGCGAAACGGACCTTCCAGGATTCATAGGGGAGCATCCTGCAGGTAGACCTATGGGTGAGAATGTAAAGCTTGACTGCATCCAGTTCTGGTGACTGGAAGCCAAAAGGGGTCAGAAGCACTCCAAGTGGCTTTTTATGGCAAGAAGCAAAAAAGGAAAAGAAATGGAAAAAAGAGAAAGAATCCGAGGGACCCCGGGTCCCCAGTCGAATGCACTACAGCAGTGCTAACACGGGCGGAGTGACCCTGGGTCAGTCTGAAACATAATCTTAGCTAAGGGAAGCAACCATGGCAGACTCCCCAATACAAAATCCTGGTTCATGATCCTGGTTCCTGGAAAATAACTGGAACAGGAGGGCCTATCCAAGTCATGGTTCCTAATGTCATGATATTGGCATGGGTGACTGCGTGGCAAATGGCAGCAGCAGTGGCAGCGGGCACAGACAGTGGTGGGTGCATGAGGCCAGATGCATAGTAAAGTTATAAACATTTATTAGATGGCTTATGGTGGGAAAAGGGAAGAAGGGGGGAGTGAGAGAGAGGCGGGGAAAGAAAGAGAAAGAGAGGGAAAAAAGCAAAAGGGGGGAGAAGGGGAGAGCAGGAGAAGCCCACCTGCCTCTCCCAAGAGCAGGGGGCAGAGAGGATGAAAACTGAGGATCTGCAGAGTTGCAGACAGAGAGGGAGTGGGCCTGGCTTACCCTTAAAGGGACAGAATCTATTACAAACAGGAAGTACATTGCAAACATATCCATAGAAATGACAGAGACATTTGGCTGTCTGGACAGTCACCCAATGTTCTTCTATAATGTTGGGGCATCCAGCTTCAGTCTGTGGGCCTACAGTATCTTGCAAATTTCTCAGTGAAGTAGGAAACTTGAAGGATTCTCCTGCCTATTTTGGTAAAATTCATCAGTCAGTTTCTTATGTGTTCTACAGAATGTCTGGCAGATTCTTTCATAAAGCTGGAACTTTGAAGGCTTGTCTTACATTGTTTTGACAAGCTCAGCAGTTATTTTTCTGTGGGTCATGAATGCCTCGTTTATGTAACATTGTCAGGCAATTCAGGCAGGAGCAGTTTCTTTCCCAAATGTCAAAACTTGCTATGTTGAAAGCAATCTACAGAAGGAGATTTTTCAATGCCGATCATCATCTTAAAGTAATTGGTGCTGCCAAGAGCATATGTGTCTCACTGTTAGGAAAAATCTAAATTCTTAGAACATTTTAATGCCTATTCTGTTAGTATTTGAAGTGTTTTAAGATTACCTATCTATTTGAAATATATATTTGTGTATCTACTAAACCTAACTAAAAAGTCAATAAATTTGAATATTATAGGTAACTATTGATTTGCATTTATTAACTGTACATTGTGTTTTTAAATGACCTATATAAGCATAATACATAAAACAAAACTAGAAATATATATACAGTATAACAAAATTGATCTTAAATTTGTATCAATAAACCAAAACTCATACCAATATGAAGTCTTTTAAGACTAACAGTTGCTTTTTGGATTAAAGTACATTTAACAATGTCCTTTTATTCATCATTTCTCTATCATATCCCACTTTTTTTTCTTTAGGAAGAGATTGACTACAGTCTTAATCATTTATAAACAGCCCTCTTTAATGAAAGCATATACTTATAAACAATATTTTGGGAATTTGGGACTTATAAACAATATTTTGGGAATTTGGGTATAGTTTTTATACAACTTCTTGCTGGTTGGGAGAGAACATAACTTATGAGGATCCTGAGAAAATTCATAATTATGGATAAATTTTGGCAGTAGTAGTCTGTGAGGTTGCATCATATCAGCCTGTGACCTTGAATATGTTTTGGATGTTGGATCACCTGGAACATCACTCCCATTGGAGACCTCTCCGTGGTCTCACTTGAGCAAACCGTACTAGCCTAGCAGTAATCCACAAATTCTCATATTCTGTGGAAAGAAAAGGAGAAACTCTTTTACAAAACAATATATCCTTAGACCCAAATTTTGAAATCAAAATACCTTTATGTTGGTTTTGCTTGGCAGCTCCCACAATCAAATGTCTCTCTATATTTAGCTCATTAACAATTTAAAATTTAAACAAATTACAATATACATAATCTAGATTCTGTGTGCATTCTCCAACTTTACATGGCCTATTTAATATATATTACTCTATTTCCTTTTTATGAACCTCAGTTTATTATCTTTAAATTATTATGTAATCTACAACTTTGTCTATACTTTATTCTTTGTCTCCAAAGCCTTTGGACAATGGTCTTGTTCCCAAAGAGATTTCTCACTTGTATTAGTTTAAGAAAATACAGATTGGTCAGTAGCCAGGCAAGAGGAATAAGCAGGGCAACCAGAATAGTAGAATTCTGGGAAGAGGAAAGTCTCACTCTACAGTTGTCACCCAGATGCAGAGGAAACAAGAGGAGAATGCCCAACCAATTAAAAGTACCGAGCCATACAATTAGCACAGGAAAGAATTATGAGTTTATATAAGATCTAAGAGTTAGTTAATAAGAAGCCTGGGCTGTTAAGCCAACAAGTTTATACTTAATATAAACCTCTATGTGTTCTTTAGGATTGAACAGCATTGGACCAGGTGGGACTAAAACCTTTGTCAAGAAATGGTGCCAATATGGGCAACTATATCTACCTAAAACCTGAAAGAGCTTAGAAAGTATTTCTAGACAAATTGAACAGAGTTAAGCATGGCTTCTTGATAGCAGAATTTTATTCAGATGGACTCTGTTAGAGCAAGCATGTCTCATTTAACAGAGTCTTCCTGACTCAGCTTTAGCTGCAAGACTTTGCAGCTCTTTAGAGGCCCCACCTCAAAACACTTATATCGTGTTTATAAATGGTCAATAACATGTTTTTTGGTAGTTGCAGGGAACTTGAAATTCCATAGAGTTGTGACAATAAACATGGATCCCACCAGTACCTCAGCCATGGAGCTAGACTCTCAGAAAACTATGAAATGGAGTAGATATAGCCGTCAAAACCACAGCTTTAATCCTAGCCATATTTCTTAGCAAATCAAAGACTCATGTGGTTAGAAAAATAGGGATATAAAGTAAAAATAGATTCAGAAAAAACAAACTCTAAATGGTTTACAGTGTATTTAAAAATATATGTAAGCTTGTGAGAGAAAATAAAAAAAATATAGTCCTTAATAAAAAGAAAAAGAAAGACAGTACTTGGCTATGGTGGTACACACCTTTAATCCCAGCACCTGGGAGACAAAGTCAGGTGGATCTCTGTGAGATCAATAACAGTCTGGTGTACAGAATGAGTTCCAGGACAGTCAAAGATACACAGAGAAACCCTGCCTCAATAGAAACCCAAAAAATTAAAAATAAAATAAATGGAGCTTAAAGTAAAGCCACATAAAGGTGGACAATTACACAGAGAATATAAATACCATATGTTATTCTGTTGTCTTTTAATTGTTTGATAACCGAGGAAGTAGCAACAGCTGTTAAATGATGTTTGATTGTAAATGCTGCTGGATTAATCCAACATACATATTTTGAAAATGTTTTGACTTCAAATTTTCAGTCAAAAGATATGTCACTTTGGAGAAAAGTTCTTGCTTTTGTTTCCACAGGAAATGAGAGGCTGTGGATTCACTCTGGGTTACGAAAAATCAGGTTTGATCAAAGAAGACCCCTTGAAAAATCTCTGAGAGAAGTGGATGGCCCAGATGATCCAACATTTCAGAGATCTCTGTTGAAGTTTTGTCTGAGTTTTATTTGATCATGTTAGAAGTGTGGCATACCAATAGGCCGATTTAATTTCATATCACCTCTCCTTTTCTGTTTAAATAATGAGAAAGATTTTAACTTTAACATAGTAAAATTACAAATAGCAAAACAGTTATCAAGCAAGAATTACAGCTAAAATAATTATATATACTGTTATCATAACTAAGAAAACTATAACTATAAATTCTTCAACTCCATCAAAGACTCCAGAAGGATATTATATTACCTAAGTAAACAGGAAGTACATTGTAAGCAACTTCTAAAACTCTAGAATAGGTACATCTCATTACCTGAACAGTTACTCAAAGTTCTTCTGTATCATTGAGACATCCAATCTTCAACCCTGAGGCCCATTATATCCAGCAAACTTTTCTAAAAAGCAAGAAATTTCAAAGACAGTTTCAACTATTTTGGCAATTTCTCAGTCACTGTTTTTCTATGTCCTGCAGAATGTCTGGCAGACTTTTTAATGATGCAGGAACTCTGAAGGATAGTCTCACCTTTAGACAAGTTCAGAAGTCATTTTTCTGTGATTCCTGTATGTTCAGTTCATCAAGAGCAGTCTCTCACCCAAATTTCTGACAAACTTCACAAGGAGCCTCTTCAATGCTTATCTTCCTCTTGAAGTAGATTGGTGCTGCCAGAAGCAGATGTGTCTCACTGTCATGAAAAATCCTAAATTCTTAAACATTTTAAACGCCATATTCTGTAGTCTTTGAAGGGTTTGAAAAATGCCTATCCACCTGAAATATGTCTCTGTACATCTAGAAAATCTAACTAATATGACTACAAGATTGACTATTGTAGATGATTATCTATTAATATATATTCCTTAATTATACATTACATTTTTAAATGTGGTGTACAAATAATACCTTAATCAAAAGCAGAAATATACATATATACAATATAACAAAATTGACCTTAAATTTGTATCACTAAGCCAATATCCATACAAATACAATACTTGATGAACTGGACATACAGGACTTGCAGAGAAATGCCTGCTGACTTGTCTAAAGGTGAGATGATCTTTCAGGGTTTCTGCTTCATTAGTCTGCCAGATATTCTGTAGGACACAGAAGAAAAAGACTGACAAACTGCCAATATAGGCAGAAGAGTCTTTGAAATTCCCTGCTTCATTGAAAAGTCTGCAGTATACTATGGACCTGTAGGCTGAAGGTAGTTTTCCCAACAGTACAGAAGAACTTTGGGTGATTGTACAGGCAGCAAATTGTCTCTGTCATTTCTAGAGTTTTGGAAGTTGATTAAAATGCACTTTTTGTTTACTTAGGTAATATTATATCCTTCTGGAGTCTTTGATTGTGTTGAAAAGTAGATACATATACTGTAATTGTAATTCAAGCTTGATACCTGATTTGTTATATGTAATTTTACTATGTTAAAGTTAAAAACATTTTTTATTTAAACAGAAAAGGGAAGGTGATGTTGGATATCCCTATGTATGCTGTAATTATCATTAATGATTAAAGAAATTGCTTTGGACCTATAGAAGTGCAGAACTTAGCTAGGCATGAAAAACTAAGCTAAATGCTAGAGTGAAGCCATGGAACCACCAGCAGAAACTCCCAGGGCCAGATGGTTGTAGTGCAGAATTATACCAGAACTTCCAAGAAGAGCTAATCCCTATACTCCTTGATGTGTTCCAAATAATAGAAACAGAAGAATCAATGCCAAACTCTTTTTATGAAGCTACAGTTACCCTGACATCCAAACCACACAAAGACTCAATCAAGAAAGAGAATTACAGACCAATATCACTCATGAACACTGGTGCAAAAATTCTCAATAAAATACTGGCAAACCGAACCCCAAAACACCTTTAAAAAATATCATTCATTTTGAAAATGTAGGCTTCATCCCAGAGATGCAGGGCTATCTCAGCATATGAATATTTATCAATGTAATCCATGATATAAATAAACTGAAAGAAAAGAAATATGATCATTTCATTAGATACTAAAAAAGCATTTGACAAAATTCAACACCCATTTATGAAAAAGGTTTTGGAGAGATTAGGGATACAATTATCATATCTAAATATAATAAAAGCAATTACATCAAGCCAACAGCTAATATTAAATTAAATGGAGAGAAACTCAAAGCAAATTCACTAAAATAAAAAACAAGACAAGGCTGTCCACTCTTGCCATATCTCTTCAACATAGCGCTTGATGTTCTAGCAATAGCAATAAGTAACATAAGGAGATCAAGGGAATGCGAGTTGGAAACAAGTCAAGCTTCCATTATTTGCAAATAATATGCTAGTGTACAAAAGTGACCCCAAAACTCTACTAGAGAAGTCCTTCAGTGATGTGGCAGGATATAAGGTCAACTCAAAAAAGTAATCAGTAGCCCTCCTATACACAAAGGATAAAGAAACAGAGAGGGAAATCAGAGAAACATCACCTTTCACGATAGCCACAAATAGCATAAAGTATCTTGGGGTAACACTAACCACGGAAGTAAAAGAGCTATTTGACAAGAACTTTAAGTGTTTGAAGAAAGAAATTGAAGAGGATACCAGAAAATGGGAAGATATCCAATGCTCTTGGATTGTTAGGATCAACATAGTAAAAATGGTAATTCTACCAAAGGCAATCTATAAATACAATGCACTTCCCATCAAAATCCCAACAAAATTCTTCACAGACCTTAAGAGAACAATAATAAACTTCATATAGAATAAAGAAAAACCCAGGATAGCCAAAACAATCCTATACAATAAAGGAACTCCCAGAGGCATTACCATCCCTGACATCAAACTCTATTACAGAGCTTCAGTAATGAAAACAGCTTGGTATTGGCATAAAAGCAGAGACATTGACCAACGGAATCTAATTGAAGACCTGGATATTAATCCACAAACCAATAACACCTGATTTTTGACAAATAAGCTAAAATGATACAATGAAAAAAGAAAGCATCTTTAACAAATGGTGCTGGCATAACTGGATCTCAAGCTGTATTAGAATGAAAATAGATCCATATCTCTGATCATGCACAAAACTCAAGTCTAAATGGATTAAAGACCTCAATATAAATCCCACCACACTAAACTTGATGGAAGAGAAACAGGGAAGTAGCCTTCAATACATGGGCACAGGAGACTACTTCCTATATGCAACCCCAGTAGCACAAACAATAAAAGCAACAATGAAAAATGGGACCTCCTGAAGCTGAGAAGCTTCTGTAAAACAAAGGACACAGTCATTAAGACAAAAAGACAACCGACTGAATGGGAGAAAATCTTCACCAACCCCACATCAGACAAAGATCTGATCTCCAAAGTATATAAAGAACTCAAGAAATTAGACATTAAAATTCTAAATAACCCAACTAAAAAAATGGGGTAAAGATCTGAACAGAGAATTCTCAACAGAAGAATTTCAAATGGCTGAAAGATACTTAAGGACATGTTCAACTTCCTTAGCTATCAGGTAAATGCAAATCAAAACAGCTTTGAAATACCATCTTACATCTGTCAAAATGGCTAAAATCAAAACCACCAAGGATAGCCTATGCTGGAGAGGATGTGGAGTAAGGGGCACACTCATCCATTGCTGGTGGGAAGACAAACTTGTGCAACCACTTTGGAAATCAATGTGGTGGTTTCTAAGAAAATTGGGAGTCAACCTACCTCAGGATCCAGAAATACCACTGTTGGGAATATACCCAAGAGATGCCCAATCACACTAGAAAAGTATTTGTATAACTGTGTTCATATAGCAGCATTATTTGTAACAGCCACGACCTGGAAACAACCTAGATGTCCCTGAATGCAAAAATGGATAAAAAAAGTGCGGCACATCTACAATTAAAGTACTACTCAGCGGTAAAAAAAAGAAAAAAACAATGGCATCTTGAATTTTGCACGCACATGGACGGAAATAGAAAACAGTATCCTGAGTGCATTCATTAGTGGATTCTAGCCATAAACAAAGGACAATGAGCTTATAGTTCGCTATCCTAGAAAAGCTAAATAATAAGGTGAACGCAAAGAGAAACATATATAGATCCTCCTGGAAATTGGAAGCAGACAAGAT
>JAQHUG010000812.1:109817-121629 GCA_028555095.1 Dicrostonyx torquatus | reverse complement strand
GAGAGAGAGAGAGAGAGAAAGAGAGAGACAAATCACTATAACAGTAGTTATGTACTCTGGAATCTGTGAAAGGTGAACAAAATATATCAAGGTCCCCAGTTTCGTAAACTGTACCAATTGTCATCCTTACTTAGGAGTCAATGAAGCTGCTCTGGTGGCAACTGCATTCCCGAGATATGATGGAAATATCTCACCTAGGAGGGTGTGTTTTTGTCAGTGAGTATTTGTGCCCATGTGTTCTAGCATGACTAAGTGATTTCTGTGTTGGAAATGATTGGCTGGACAATTTAATAGGAAAATTTGTTGTCAGTCAGCCTCTCTGAACCTCCTCTAGGAGTATGAGCATTTTTCAACTCCATCTTTTCTCCTGTTCTCCCCCATACAGGCTATAAGAAACTTGCAGTCAGAAATAGGTTTCCCTTCATCAACTTGCTGGAGGACAAGAGAGTTTGATTCATAGGGCAGGGTTTGAGCCATAGGAGACAAATTGATCACTGGATTCCCAGCTGGTTGGTTCTGTAATAGTATGAAAATGCAGATTCCAGATGAGAGAGTTATGAATATACATTTCTTTGAACAAGTGCAAATAATTTGGAAAAATTTGTGAGGATAAGATTTTGTTTCTGATAATCAGGTTTTCTTTTTCATTCTAGCTCATTCCAGGATGGTCTCATGATGGTAAGACACAGTGCATCAACATTCTCTAAAATGCTTTTGTGATTTCTCTGAGGTAGACTGTCAGAAAACTGGAGCGCATTGCAGTACCACAGCCACCTTGGAGAGTTCTCATTTTATCTGAAGATCTCTCAGTTGGAGCCAGCAGTCCCCAGTGCAAAATAGCTTCATGGTGAAAGCAAGTCTTGTGGCTCTTGAACATCTTAGCCAGCAAACTATTGTCAGTCTTTCTTTTAATAGGAGGATACTAAATTTGAACTGCAAGAAAATATTCACACCCTATTCAATACTGTGTTTTCCAAGTGGGAACTTCTTCTTCAAGGAACCTTCAAGGACAGGTTGTCCGCTTTGTAAATCAGACTTTATCAAGACCTTAAATTCATAAAAACATGTTTGCTTATTTAATTGTTTTTCTTTTGAATGTGCTATACATTTTTCTCTGCTCCCAACTCTTCCTCCCCTCTCTTCTCTACCCTCTTCCCTGACCTCCACACTTCCAGTTTACTCAGGAGGTTTTGCTCCTTTTTTCTTTCCAATAAGATTCATGTATGTTGTAATACGTACTCACTTATAAGTGGTTATAGATGAAAAGTAAAGAAAAACCAGCATAAAATTTACACCTCAGAGCACCCTAAAGTCTTGTTTGCTATCTGAATTTTTTCTGTGTATTCAGTTAAAGAGTTAATTCACATCCAATACAGTACACAGATATCTGTTCATTTTATCTTCTCGCAAATTTTTCAAATGTAGATGAGGAAGAGAGCATGAATACAGTTCAAGTACAATCACTCAGAATAAATATTTTCTAGAAATTTTCTCTGAGTCTGGGAAGTAATGAAGCATTTGGAGTGATGAAAACTACTGTCTTTACAGGATTCCTCCACTCTGTAACAAAGGACACTTGGAGTTTTTATGATTTTTGTCCCTGTAGTGAACCTAAGAACTTATTCAGTGTAAGCAATCTTTTGATTCCAGGAATCAGAGCCTCTGATGGCAGTGGACACAGTAATCTGGAGCTTGTGTTAGGATGCTGGTATTAGCATGGGGCAACTGTCTGAAGATAAGGCTTGGCTCATATTCCTGTGAGGACATCACATACAGAAATGATATAAAGAAGAGTACTTGCTCATGAAATTGTCAAAAATAAAAAATAACAAAAGAAATGAGAACACATGGACCCACATGGAGACACTACTGCAGGACATACACAAAGAAAGAATTCATCATGAACAAACATTGAAAGACATGGAGAAAGGGCTGATGGAGCTTTCACAAATTGTCAGCATTATAGTCTCCAAAATTTCTGTGTCTGCTGGCTTGGACTGTAAATTATTTTAGAAGTCATGATGAACTAATATGGGGACCAGCTATTTCAGTGTATATAAATCAAGAACTATTTGTAAGTTTCTTATTGAATCTATAAGACCAGTGAATACCTAAGAGCTTCCTCACACATCATTTACCTTGGAGCTTCTTGCTGTCTCAATCAAGACTGCAAAGTCTTTTTTCAGTGATATTGTTTGCTCTGAGGTCTTCCAAATCCTCTGTTCATAGGTGATATTTTTCTTTTGTGATGCATTAATCTCTTTCACAGTTTGCCTACAGTGAAGAAGGTCAAGAAAATGGCACCAACTGTATGATGTGTAATGGAATTAGTATGGGATAAAGATGACTTTTCCCTGTATGTCACTCTCATACCAATACACAGGTGAGCATGGCCCTCCTTCTGCTCCTCTTATCTTACATGAAGGTTAACTAAAATTAAGGATGTTGGTAACTCATATCCTGGTAATCTGCCTATACAGATTCTGCAAAATTAGATAGTTATGGTAATTACCTGAGGGATCTTCCAGGACAAAATAACCATACCATACAGCCAATCAGGCAAAGGACATGGGCTTATCATATTTCCATATGCCTAGGGAGAGTTGTCACACTGTCTGTAACAACCCGTATTTAGAAATTCTTCCTGAGTTTTTGTCAAAGTACAAATTGCAAATAAGGTAATTTATAGTAGAGGAAACAGTGATCTGCACTCAAGAAGAAGCTTGGCTTTGAATTTCCAACTAATGACCTGATTCTATTACTTATCTCAGCAAAACAATTGGCAAAATTTAAAGTAATTTTATAGTATAATGAAAAATAACCAAGGATTCATAGGAATGCATTGTGAAAAGAAGAGTTGTATAAGCTAATGCACCTCTGTCTAGGTGACCTTGATCCACTTCCTATTGTTAGATAAGACAGAAAACAAACACAGTTAAAAAGGAGAAAACAAAGACAGCTAAGTGGAAATGTGATGACATGTTGCTAACCAATTTTAAATACAAAATCGAGCAATATAATGAAGAATAAAATTGGTGATAATATGGAGTGTTTTATGACTCATCCTGTAATTGTTGACAAAAAAATCTAATTATACCTTGAGAAATGACACAGGTAAATTGTTCAACAACTTTCTAATAAGAGCAGTTTGGCTAAAGACAGAGATTGGCTATGAAATTTAATCAACATGATACAAAGAAAGTACTCTGTGGTAAAGAACACTGTAAAAACATAAAATAGAATCCGACAATAAGTAAGAACAACTGAACAACTGAAATTTGAAGTTGCTAGGCAATTACTTAATTCTATTGTGTAATCATGGCAATTCATTGGTTACTAGCAGTGATTGAAAAAATTTCCTAAGAGTGAGAAGGTATAAGCCCAGGTTCACTGAACATGCTGGAAGGGGATTTGACTATGGAACTCTCAGAAACATGAAGCAGCATTTGGTTGGCAAAGCATTTTGTATTTGTGTTAAATGTTGTAGAAATCCCTTGGCACTTTTTGTAGATCTTTTTTAACAGGGATAGAATATTTTAGAAATGGTCAGAATTAGGAATTTTAGACAGTCTTTATGGGACTGATATGATTCAGATGTGGCTGCAGGAATTTCATTTTATCCAAAAAATGTCCACTTTGTGATAAAATCATATCTAGTTTATAACCAAGAGCTACAGTATAATCAGGGGTCTATGGTTATATAATAGATGAAGATATGAGACATCTTTTTGATTGCAAAAATTTCAGTAATTGTAATCACAATCATATATGTTTATGTATGTGTGTATATATATATACATATACATATAATGAAAGTCATGTAATTACAAATCTCTAAACTAGGGATTGTCATCAGAGTTATGCTTCATCGAGCATTAGTCCAAGTCACACTATCAATGCCTCATATTATACTACCTGGCAGAACTCCCAAAGAGAAGTCAAGGATGCAGTGTTTCCTACTTGGTCAAAGGTGAGGTCAACCAGGATGCATATCAAAGGCATCATTCTTCTGCTGTGTCTTATAAAGGCAGATACCCCGCTGCATGCAGCACAGACTTGGAAGGAACTCCAGAGACTCCAAGATGCTGGTTGTCCTGTTCACAGCGGCCTTGCTGGCCCTGAGCTCTGTTCAGCGTGTCAGTGAAGGTAAGAAAGCATTGCTGCTTGTTCGGTGAATCTGCTTGTGGGTAACAGATCACATGTCACTCCAGAGTGATGAAGGGAAAGGGAAGACTAGCAGAAAGGCAGTACTGGAGCATCAGTACAAAGGAAAAGCATTTCAATCCTCATCCCAAGCCAAGTATATGGATACCGTCATGTAGAATAGAAACTTGTTCAAGTATTTGAAAAGAGTGATGAAAAGGTAGGGATGGGTGTCTAGATTCACCTTTCTGCATTATGAAGAATCAAACAGGAAAGCTCAGAAAAAAAAATTCAGCTGTGAATATTCTGTAATGAAGTAGTCATTGGACTACATGCATCTTGCCTCAGAGAATGTAGAACAGAAGAAAGAAAGAACATAGGGCCATTTCAGGTAAGATAGTCAAATAAATATTTTGAAAATCCTATAATTTTGCTTCTCTTTTGTCCATGAAGACAAAGCAAGGAAAACTAGTTGTTTGAGAGTTCAAATGCTAGTTCCAAGAATCAAGTTATGATGTCTGATACCATCAATACATGGATTAAGAAAAAGTTTCTTTAAAAAGTTGGTGAGAGAAATCATGATGATGAATGTCAAATTGTTAAGAGGAACAATGTAATAGCCATGGAGTTGTTAATAAAGGAAAAAGGACATTGATCTCATCAAAAAATTTAGCTCTTCTTGTTATGTACCAATAAAGAACTGCATCTCAAAACCTAATCATGGACCCTCTTATGCAGCATTCCCCCAAGGTCCTGCTCCCAGTCAAGGTTTTGGTCTTAAACAAGGCCCATCCCAGCAAGGCCAACCCCAACAAGGAGGCCCGCAGCAGAACCAAGGCCCTCAGCAAGGAAACCAGCAAGGAAGACCCCAACAAGGAGGACCACAGCAGAACCAAGGCCCTCAGCAAGGAAACCAGCAAGGCGCACCCCAACAAGGAGGCCAACAGCAGAACCAAGGCCCTCAGCAATGAAATCAGCAAGGACCACCACAACAAGGAGGTGACCAGCGGTACCAGCACCCTCAGCAAGGAAATCAGCAAGGCGCACCCCAACAAGGAGGTGATCAGCAGAACCAGCACCCTCAGCAAGGAACCCAGCAAGGCCCACCCCAACAAGAAAGCCAACAGCAGAACCAGTGCCCTCAGCAAGGAAATCAGCAAGGCCCACCCCAACAAGGAGGCCAACAGCAGAACCAAGGCCCTCAGCAAGGAAATCAGCAAGGCACACCCCAACAAGGAGCCCAACCGGTGAGCCAAAGCTCTCCATCTGAAAACCAGCAAGATTCATCCCAAGAATGAGGCAGACCACAAGGAGCTTCACAGGGACAGCATCCTGAGTAAGCAAAGGTACATTGTCAGGTAAGATTTGTGTTACTTTTGATGAAGCACCATATTCCTATAGTTTTGCATCCAAAATATTCACTAACTCAACTTTAAAAAATGTATATTACATAGTTTGGTTTCTTAGTACTACTTGATATTCTGTGGTGGTATTGGAAGATTATTTATGTTTTGTATATTTCTCAAGTTTTTGTGATTTTTTTAAAGTGCAATGTCTTTAGATCTGTACAACATGATTATCCATTGTTTGTGGGAAAAGAGCAATGTTCTCCTTAAATTCTGCTGCCTCCTTGCTCATGTTAGTATCTCCACCTGCTCACTACTTGCATGTCTGGTACAGGGAACCTTAATGCAGTGCCTTTAAATGTTGCCTGCATTGGTAGAATACATTCATTTTTATTAGCATATGCCCAAAACAAAAAAATAAACTAGAAATCAGGGCAAAAAGTCATATCTCATTAGTATATGTGATCCTCTCTCCTCATTATCGCCATCATCAGAGGCTTACACTAATTCTTTCAACACTCCATTAGAAACACATACACACAGACACACAGATTTTTATTACTTTTGTGTGTGCTCATTATACTTGTATTAATTAATATTTTATTTTAGATTAACTAATACTTTGTCAGTGAATTTTAAGTGTTTTATTATTGTAGGATGTGTGTCCGTAAACATCTTTCTAAATATGTCTTATAATTTGCAATGATTTTCTGAGACAGCTTTAGTATAAGCCAGGCTGGCTTCAAAGTTGCTCTGTGGCCAAGTATGCTCTTGAAAACCTGATCATCTTCCTTTTTTCCCAAGTGCTCTGATTATAGGCATATGTCATAATCACCAATTAAAGATGAAATACTTTCGGGCTAAAGCAATATAAGCAATAAAATATATTTTTACCTTTTTAGCCACAATTCAGAATGCATTATAGCCTATGGGATTAGCAATAGTGAGTCAGGGAGGCAGAATAGGAAGGGACAAAGTTTAGAGAAATAGAGAAAAAATACATAGATTTCTATCTACATCATTTACATTGTTAAGAATGGATAAAGAAATTTCATCTTTTTATACTTTCCTATAACTTCCTTTTCTGTTTGTTTCTTTCAGAAAATGAGTAAGAAGATAATGACTTTGCTGCTTTGTTCAACTGGAAAAATGTGATCACAATTTATCTTCTCATTACCAATAAAATCCCAATCATGCAGTTTCTGACTCTTGTCTCTATTCATCTGTGTAGGTTAGTATAGACAGAAATTTTTGTCCCACCTAGTCCCTCAGTCATTCAGTCCCAAAGAAACACACAGAACCTTGTCTTATTTTTAAATTATTTAGCCTATTAGTTCAGATTATTTTTAACTACTTCTTAAAACTTAAATTAACCCATAATTCTTGCCTATGTTTAGCCAAGTGTTCCAAAACTCTAGAAATGATAGAGAAATATTTTTGCCCTGACCATCACCGAAAGTTATTCTGTACAGTTGGGGCATCCACCTTCAGCCCACAGGCCCTTAGTATCATGCAGACATTTCCATGAAGCTGGAAATTTTAAAGGCATTTCAGTCAGTTTCTTCTATATCCTATAGAATGACTCGCAGATGCTTTTATCAATCAGGAACCCCAAAAGTTCATCTTACATTTAGTCAAGTTCAGATGTCCTCTATCGGAAGGTTCTTTGTGTCCAGTCTGTTTAATATACCCCAAATAGCTAACCCCATTAGGAGCCTCTTTGATGCCCATCTTCCTCTTGAAATAGCTTGGTGCTGCCAGGAACAGACTTGTCTCATCGTCATGAAAAGCCCGAAGTTACTAACACATTTTAAATGTCATATTCTGTAGTCTTTGAAAAATATGAAGAATGCTTATTTAACTGAAATATATCTCTATATATCTAGAAAATCTAACTAACATGACTATAAGCTTGACTGTTATTGATGATTATCCATTAACAACCTATATTTCCTAATTATGCATTACATTTTAAATGAACTACACAATCACAATATTTCAATCAAGAGGAGACATATACATATAACAAGATTGACCTTAAATTTGCATCAGTAAATCAAGATTCATACCCATTTAAATTATCTATATCATATCCCCCTTTAAATGTAAAAGAAACTTTATAAACAATATTTGAGAATATGGACATAGGTATTTATCTCCAAACTTCTTCCTGCTCTATGGAAGCACTGTCAATCAGGTCCTTCATGGTGTGTCCTGTGTGCTAGGTTCATCTCAGTTATCAGTTGAATGAAGTAATTTTCTGAAGGTGTTTATGGTGACCTTTCAGGAAGGCGTGGTCTATCATACCATATTTATTTAGAAGGACTACACAGGGTCTCATCTTCTTTGAAAACAAAAGAAGAACTTCTTTTTCAAAGCACCATTGAAGGGGTGTGGTCTTCACCATCCCAGCCTGTGACCACACCCCGCTGCCACCCCTCTAATTAATTAATGGGGCCGGGTCATCAGGTCCCAGGGGAGGTATAAAATGGCAAACTCAGGTGGGGAGCTCTCTCTCTGCGCGGATCGCCGACCTGCGTACTCCAACGGGGGAGCTCCTTTTGGGTATTGTAATCTGTGTGTACCTTGGTCTTGGTCTTTTAATAAATCCGTGTATCCCATCACACACCATATCCTTAGACCCAAATTTGGAAGTCATGATACCTTTAGAACATACATGCCTAGCCGACCACACAATGAAATGACTCTCTGTATTTACTTCCTTTACAGTCAAGAAAGTTAAAGAAAACAAAATAAAATACATAATCCAGATATTCTATAAATTTTACATTTTTATGTGGCTTTTTAAAAATCTATCTGTACTCTGTCTCTTTAGAGACTTTACCTTTTTTTAAAGTATCTCTGTATACTCTTTTTTTCTTTTATCTTTTAAGTCTACTATGTACCTTTATTTAACAGTGTGTCCCATTTAGAAGTCTTTTATGTCTGAATCTGTCCTATTGTGAATATGCAATACTTTACTATCCAGGAGCATTTCTTAAAATGTCAAGCACTTCTTAAAAAGTTAGCTTGCACCATGTAGGGGTAATACGGTACTGCCTGTTTTCTGCCCAGTCTAAACCTTAACTGTGCTGTTATTAGGATATCAGCACAGTTCAGCATGATGGGGCTGGAGCTGCTCCTGCTTCAGAGCCATTTGATGCCCCTGAGCTGCAAGAAGTTCCAGGCACACAGCAAGTCCACATATATCAAGCAAGCAATAGCACGTTATTCTCAAAACCCCGTTCAAGAGCTCTGTCTCCCACAACAGCCAGACAGAGATCGCAATGGTAGCACAGCCCAGAAATTGGTGCTTCAAAACCACCACTTTCTAGTAGACCTGGTCCTGCCACCTATCCAGACAGAATGTGCTGAGCTCAGGGCATGGTCTCAGCTGCTTTGTTCCTGATCCTGAGCAGGCACACAAACATCTGGTCCCACAAAAGCCATTGAAATGCTTTATAGTCAGAACTCACACTGGCAGCACAGCCCAGGAAGCCACATTTTAAAACCGTGCAGCTTTTCTTTTTTAATTTTGATACAGCTGAATCAGGAAACTCTCTTAAAGGAGCTATGGCAAGCCGCCAGCTGTGTTAAACTTTATATTTTTGTCTAGAATTCTTTTTTAAGGCCTTTCAGATTTTACATGGAATCATTGGTCAGCCAATCTGTAGTAAGAGATGCAGAGAGCTGTGTTCCTGGCAGCACCTGGCTCCTAAAGCAGGTCTGCTTTTAGTCCTGGCTAGCTTATACCTGAAATAATTACAAAGAAACTGTATTCATTTAATACACTGCCTGGCCCATTATATCTAGCCTTTTGTTGACCAACTCTCTTACTTAAATAAAAGGAAGAGGTGCTGCAAGAGTTCCTTCTGCCAATAGTCTGAAAGATACAGGCCACTGGGGCATGGTTTCTTTCATTTTAAAAAGCAGCAGCAGCCTTCTGCTCGCTCTCTTCCTAACGGCTCCTGGTCAGACTGCTAGACATTTCTGCTTCTTGTTTGTGAAGAGAGAACTGTGGTGTAGGATGGTATTTTGTAAGTTTTTTCCTCTCCAATAAATAAACCTTTTGATCAAAACTGGTGTGAGATTGTTTTACGGCTTTATTAGAGGAGGCTAAGAAACCCAGTGTGATGAATATATTTGTGTTAAATTAACCAGCCAAATATTTCTAACCCAGAGACCTGTAAGTCATACTAGAACAAATGGGCACACATACACACAGAAAAGCACACACACTCCTAGACAAGATACTTCCATCAGTTTTAAGGCATGTAGTTTCCACCAGAGCAGCTTCATTGACACCAATAAAAGTGAAGACAATTGGCACAGTCTTTATGAATCTGGGACCATTGATATTTCTGTTTACCCTTCACAGATTCCAGATGTCATAACTACTCTTATAGTGACTCCACAAACACACACAAACACATACACACATGCACACATTATTGATCTCATATTTGGCTTTGCTTATGTGAGCCCTGAGTTCCTAAAGTGCATTTTCAAGGGCAAAACGGTGTCAATCAGAAAGGATTTGCAATGGAGCCAACAGGTTTTAGTGGAGAAATACAGGGGAGCTGCATATGTATGAGTCTGGGGAATAGTTATCGTAAAAAGTAAGGTTTGCTTTCCATGTCTGGTTCATACAATTATATCAACAATGTGTGTGAACATTGCCTGCTTCTACTTCTGTGTTATGTTTGTCCAAGGGAAAATAAGTCTCACCTATCTTTTCTCTCATTACCTTAGCACTGGCATTGCTTTATTGGGACAAGTTTACAGCTCACTGTAATCTAATCTACAATCTCGGTAACTAATTCATCTTGTGTCTCCAGCTTAGTGATACCATTTAAGTTTTAGGTCTACTACAGAGAGGAAGGGAACCTTTGTCGACTCCAAAACAGCTTAAGTTTGATGGGAAAACCACTTAATACACACATACACAGTAAAGTCATTTTGACAGTCTTGATACAATTTTCTATGTGACAAATTTTTAAACTCATGCTATATAAAGATTGTGGTTTTACTAAATGTTTTCTGTAAGCATGAATTGCAACGGATCACTGAGAGTCATAAAGGGTAGGTGCCACAGATAATCTACTAGATTAATTAATGTAGTATATTGCTACAAAATACAGAAAAAGTCAACACAATGGTATCCAAGTCAGCTTCAAATAAGAATGACAAAAACACCTTAACTTTTATTGAATCATTTCTAAAGAAAATTCCTACTTATACACATAATCTGATTCTGATGTTTTGGCATTATGGATTCAACAAAGGAACATAAATGATGAGTAAGACACAACCAATGAATCCTTTCAAAACATAGCATGTACTTTTTCCTATTGTGAAAAATCTAAGGGTTATTTTGTCCCATACAATACTGCAAAGGCTGCTTGCTGTTCTGTATGGCTGACTATTTTTAGGATATGTAACCATGTGCCTCCTTTTGTAATCTGTGTTACACCACCTCTTAGGAACAAGGTTTCCAGCTCCTTTTCAGACATATTTCTCCCTCCAGAGATATTAAAGGCCTCCCATTGTGGATCAGAAATACTCATGCCTTCAACCAGGTGCTTCATAAGATCTTTTTCCAACTGTCAGTGTGAAACATTCAAGAGAGAGTATTGAACAATATCCACTAAAGTTTCCACAAGTAACTCAACACTAGATACAAATTGTATACCTTAGACTTTAAATAATCACATGTCCCTCAAATAACCTTATCTCTTTACTCAAGCTGTCTCCTCTCTCTCTCTGAATCTCTGATTAGGAAATTGATTTTATTAAAAATATTTCACTAACAGTTATTTAATTATCTCTGTGCCTTAATTTCTTTCACAAAGAAATTGCTAAAAATAAGCAAATCAATTTTGGCTGTCATTAATAAGTATGTAGATACTGAGACATACAACTTCCTAGACTATTCTTTTTCTTTATGAAAACTGTGGTCTGGACTTCAGTCATCTCTGAGAATTGATAAAACAACACATATCACCAACCTCATTCTGATCACGTGTCTGCAAAGGTGCTTGTGAAGATAAAATCACCTGTGACATTTGCCCTCAGATGTTTTCCATTTACATCAGCCTTGGTAAATTCTATATGTATGTATTATATATTTGAAATTATGGAACAATAGCAAAAAGACAAAAGTATATTTCAGCAGGTGCAGAGAACTGATTAGGCATAATTGTCACTGGATGAAATAAAGAAAAGGTAAGAAAGAGAAAGAACCATGATAGCAATAATGATACAGAAACTTACTATTCTTAGATAAGATAAAACCACTTGCCTGAGATTTATGTTGCCAAGGA
>JAQHUG010000812.1:53600-68224 GCA_028555095.1 Dicrostonyx torquatus | reverse complement strand
TTCTCAGCATCAGTTTTGAACTAATATAGAAGGCTTATTATAAATCACAAATTCTATGTTACTAGCATATTTAGATATGTATGCTATAAATTTAGAATATTCATGCATATATATATATATGTATATACTGAGGCAAACCTACATAAAGAATATGTGCATCAAGGTTTTATTGTGTCTTTAAGCATGTTATAGTTCTCCTTATGTTTTTAAGTCCACCCTCAGTTCCTCTATATTTTCTGCCTCTATTGTGTCTGAAGAGGTCACAGGTGATAATTTTTATCATGATATACTAATCTCTTTCACACATTGCTGACACTGAAAATGTTAGGAAAATATCCTGATCTGAGTGATATTTGGAAGAATCAAGTACTATGTTACAGGATTTAGAGAATCAAGGAAAAGTCTGGCTTATACCAAGAATGTTTATACTCTGTGCTAATACTTCACATGGACCTTCATTAAGCTCCTTAACTATGACCACCTGGACAAGACCACTTATTTTTAGGCTCTCTTTCTCTGTAGTTTCTATGGAAGTTACAGGATATGTTATATTCATAAACAGAAAGACCTGTCAAGAGCAAGAAACCCCTGCTCAGTAGAAATCTAATGAAAATGGGGAAAACAGCTCTCCTTTTATCATAGCCAAAAGTTTGGTGAACTGCAAAAATGTAGAGACCTAATATAATAACTGCAGAAATTCAACTGTGACTCTGAATATTCTCTAGGATCACATAGATTGTAACATCCATAACCCATTGATGAGAGAGCCTTTCTATATGTTCACCATAATCAGATGGAAATGACCAGATTGGCATTCACATGCATAGCATAGAGTCTAGTGGTCCACAATACAAGAGGTCCCCAAATTTAGGTTTATCATTTCATGTCCTTCTCTGTCTTCCCTCTAATCAAACT
This sequence comes from Dicrostonyx torquatus, assembly GCA_028555095.1. NCBI lineage: Eukaryota > Metazoa > Chordata > Mammalia > Rodentia > Cricetidae > Dicrostonyx > Dicrostonyx torquatus. The sequence continues at coordinate 67,309 of JAQHUG010000812.1, read as the reverse complement.
GTCCTCAAATATCACAAGCCTTGAATTATACCTGAAGAAGACACAAATAAATTCTACAGAGAGTCTAAGCTGTTAGGCTATGGCCTAAGGCTGATTGCTGCAAGGAAAGAATGAGAAAGAAATGTCTAGATATAAGAGTAAAGGTAAGATTAAAAGAAAGACGGAAATGTTAGGCATGCTAGCAAATTTTGAAATAAAAAATGAGACATGAATCATGAAAATCAAAATGTATTCTTTTTTTTCTTTTTTTATTGTTAAAAGCAAAATTTACATTTACTCCCCTTGTTCCCGGCCCTCCCGCTCCCCCACTACCCCACCACCCTCCCTCTGCTTCCTTAAGATGGTGCAGGATACCCTGTCCTATGGGGAGCCCAAGGCCCTCCCCCACCTCCATCTCAGTCTAAGAAGATGTGCATTCATATAGAATAGGTTCCCAAATAGTCAATACATGCAGGAGAGATAGATAGGTCCCTGTGCCATTATCATTGGCTTCTCAGTCAGTCCCCACTGGCAGTCACATTCATAGAGTCCAGTTAGGTCATTTGCTCATTCAGTCTTGGTCCAGCTGGATTTGATGAGCTCCCAATAGATCGAGCACACTGTCTCTGTTGGTGGGCCAGTTCCTCATTGTCCTGACTTCCTTTCTCATTTTCTCCCTCCTTCTGCTCTTCCACTGGACCTTGGTAGCTCGATCCCTTGTTTTGATGTGAATCAGAATGTATTCTTAATCAGCATATATTTTGCACATTCTTAATCAGAAGACAAAAATAGAAGCGTTCTCTTCTACTGCCTGAAGTTTAAGATGAAATACAAAAATTAAGGATTGAATCATAACACGCAACCTGAAGAAATACCTTCAGAAAGAAAATCTTGAGATGCAGTGCTACCAGAATGTTACACATAAATTATGTTGAACATTATCCTGAGGACAGAGCCTATTGTTGACTAAAAAAAATTATGAGTATATGCAGTTGACCTTTGGAAGGGATTAAGCAGACTGTCATCCTCAACTCTGTAACTGGATAGAATACTTTGGACAATGGAGATATGAATGGACCTTAGAAATGTAAAATAGTGAAATGAATCAAGGACTTACAAATTCATGTAAATCCCATGTGGTTCTGTGGCCATTTATGCTGGGATTTAGTCATATTTTGGGTCATGTGGTTTACCAACTAAAGTTCCTATTATTGGGTCACATCAAGAGAATGGGAAGTCTTGCTGAGGCCTAACAGGCTACAAATTCAATTTGTGGTGTCTGAATTAGTTCAAATTTACACAAGAATATCATCAACATCATCATTCTTAACTAAGTACAATGTGTAATCCCTATGTGTACAATACACAAATAAGTGGTGGAGTTTGAGACATACTACTGATAAGAGACAGGGACCATCTTCAATTTGAATATAGATCATTGTTGATGATATAAACACGTGTGTGCATATGGTGCTCCAATCTACCAATACAAAATGTTGTACAGACAATCTCTTCAAATAAATTGAGATTCATATAATGATAATCCTCCAACTTCAATATCTGGGCTATTCTCTTGCACATTATTGCTCTCAAATTTACTCTAATCATCTGTTATACCTTTTAGAAAGGAGACATTGGCATTTTTCCCCTACCTCGTCCTGCTGGGCAAAAGTCCCAGATTGAAGTCAGAGATGCAAGATGTCCTGCTTTGGTAAATACATAATAATATAGAGTGGAATTCAATGTCACCATTCTTCTGCTCCTCTCTCCACCCATTCTTAGGAGAAACTCCAAAGCCTCCTTCAAGCTGCTGGCAGTTCTTCTCACAGTGTCTTTGCTGGCCCTGAGCTCTGCTCTGAAACTAGGTAAAGATATGTTAATATGGGTGTGGATGCTGTGACTCTGCTTAATAGTCACATTGATGAATATCTTGATCATCACCATAGAAATTTCATCTGATGGATGGAGATAGAGACAGAGACATTCATATCAGAGCAATGGTCTGAGCTCCCAAGGTCCAGTCAAAAAACAGAAAGTGGGAGAAGATGAACAAGGAAGTCAGAACAGTGAGGGGCTGGTCCACCCACTGAGACAGTGTGCCTGATTTAATGGGAGCTCACCAAATCCAGCTGGACCGGGACTGAATGAGCATATGATCAAACCAGACTCTCTGAATGTGGCTGACAATGGGAGCAGACTGAGAAGCCATCAATAATGGCACTGGGACCTATCTCTTCTGCATATATTGGCTTTTTGGGAACCTAGTCTATATGGTTGCACACCTTTTTAGGCCAGGATGGAGGGGGAGGGCCTTGGACTTCCCACAGGGCAGGGTACCCTGCCCCCTCTTAAGGAAGCAGGGGGAGGGAGGAGGAGTGGTGGGAGGGTGGGAGGGGACTGGGAGAAGGGAGGAAATATAAATTTTTTGAATGAAAAATAAAAGAATATGCAAAAAAGAACAGGAGATAGCACTGAAGGAGAGGAGAGAGACAGGAGGGAGGACAGAAGATGACAGATAAATGAAACCACAGAATGGTTAGGAAATGGAAAGGCTTAGTTTTGAAGACACTGATAATTAAAATTGATGGGTTATAGCCTTGATGTAGTGAGTATTAAAGGAAGTATGATAGAGAGAAACAGAGGCCACAGTAACTTTAAGGACAGGAAATGAAATAATAAAATTTAAAATATTGGAGAGAGAAATAAAAACATCCTCTCAGTTTTCATTTTTCCCTGTTCTTATTTAATATCTCAATGTGTTAATAGTTGTGTGTGTATAAACTAAAATGATTCTCCTTATTCCTTTGTTTGAGAAGATATGGAAATATAAGACAAGAATTTTTTAAATAAGTAAGACAGAAAACAGGAATATTTCAAGTTACTGATTATATATTATATCTCACATACATATTTGACTTATCCGTGTAGGCAATCAAATTCTAGGGAAAAGAGAGAAGACTAAAAGAGAATTTCATGCTGTGAGTGACTGATACTTAGCATGACAGGCATCATGGATGCTAAAAAATTTTCTTATCTGATCAATTCACAGACAGTGTCTAAAAGTTCCCTTAGATGATGGACAGATAGTTTTCGTGTTGCTTTGGTGAACTCACTTTTGATTCTATCTTTTGCTTTACATCCCAATAACATTCTATGAATACCCTTTCCCACAAGTATCAACACATTGTTCATCAATCCCCTCTTCTGTAGTTGTTGGGTCCCTTGAGGACAGGCCTTCACACCCCCACTTGATCTGGTTTTGCACTTTGTGGTTGGTTGAAAACAAGAACAAAAACAGGAACAATCTGGTGTTTTCAGCAATGTTTTCTAAGGATGTTTACCCCTAAGCCATGTAAGTTGCAGTGAGAGCTTTCTGCTTTTCCTGGCTTGGCCTCCCCTGCTGAGAGCTATATATACTGTGTGAAAAAGTGAAATAAAGGCTTGTCTGCAGAACCTGAATCCTGACATCCCTTGCTCAGAAGACCTACAGTTGCTGTGCTGGCATGGCAGTAGTTAGTAAGGAGGATGATTTTTTTTTAATTCTTCAAAACCTGTTACTACTACTTTAATTAGTTAATGAATGCAACTTTCCCCAAATTACAAGCAAACACTCTCAAACCTTGATACTAAGGACCCATTTTTGGTGGGTGTCAAGGAGGGCAATAACTTTAATAAACCTAAGGTCTGTTGCACTGAAAATAGGAGTAATTTGCCATTTTGTAATGAGAGAGCCAAACAACACCATGAAAGTTTCCTAATATCCTGAGAGAAACTTTTTCTCAGTTTCAGTTTACTGGAATTGAATGAGCAATTCTTGGATAGACCACAGCTCAGGGGCAACCAATCAGCTGCCGCCCCACAGTCTTTTACTAGCTAAAGATAGCTTCTCCCCCACTGCAGCTGGAAAGATTCTAGCCATTAAAATCAGCAACCAATCCTGTAACAATCAGTAGATTTTTTTTTTGTTAAAGCCCACATCATCCTCCATACTAACCTCCACTCCATGGAATTGCCCTAATATTGTTTAAAAGGAGTCTATTTTCAGGGTTGCAATTTCAGCTCTGTATCAGTTGACTGACCACTGAATGCTGAAATAAAGGCTCCTGTTGACTACATACATGTCTGGTGATCTCTTATGGGATTTCTCATGGAACCTAACTATCACAGAGAAGTGGTTGCTAAGAGAATGTGTTTAAATACAGTGTACTGATTCTGACTCTCCTTTGGTACCATGAGTTCCAAAATGGCTTACACAAACCCCATGTTTCATCTATGGCAGTATTTGATATCATTAAGAAAATATGATATTTTCTTGTAAATGTAAAAATGTATTAATATTTAACTGTCTTTCTCAAAAAATTTTATTGCTATATAAATAACACCATTCAAAATTTCCACTTCCTCCCCTCATCCCATTTCCCTCTCACTCCCCTTTCCCTCTCCTCCCTCTTCCTCCAGTCCTAAGAGAGGCCAGGGTACCCTGCCCTGTGGGAAGTCCAAGGCCCTCCCCTCCGTCCAGGCCTAGGAAGGTGTGCATCCAAACAGACTAGGATCCCAAAATGTCAGTAAATGCAGTAGAATCAAATCCCAGTGCCATTATAATTGGATTCTCAGTCAGCCCCCATTATCAGCTACATTCAGAAACTCTGGTTTGTTCACATGCTCATTCAGTTCCAGTTCAGCTGGCTTTGGTGAGCTCCCATTAGATCAGTCACACTTTCCCAGTGGGTGGACCAACCCCTTCCAGTCCTGACTTCCTTGCTCATCTTCTCCCTTCTTCTGCTCTTCAACTGGACCTTGGGAGCTCAGTCCAGTGCTCCAATGTGGGTCTCTGTCTCTATCTCTATCCAACGCCAGACAAAGGTTCTATGGTGATATTTGAGACATTCATCAGTGTGATTATGGGACAAGGCCAGTTCAGGCATCCTATTCAATACTGCCAAAGAACCTAGCTGAGGAAAACCCCATGGACACCTGGGATCCCCTCTGAAGCCAAGTCTCTTACCAACCCTAAAATGGCTCCCTTAATTAAGACATCTTCCCTGCTCCCATATCTGCCCTTCCTCCATCTCAACCATTCCATTCCCCCAAACTCTCCCCAATCCTTCTCTTCTCCTTTCTCTCTTCCCCTCTCCCCTTCCCTCCACCCTACCTCCACCCCAACTCCCATGCTCCCAACTTCTGCCTAGCAATCTTGTCTGCTTCCAATTTCCAGTAGAATCTATTTATGTTTTTCTTTGGGTTCACGTTATTATTTAGCTTCTCTAGGATCATGAACTATAGGCTCAATGTTCTTTGTTTCTGGCTAGAGTCCATTAATTAGTAAGTACATACTTTATTCATCTTTTTGGGTTGGGTTATCTCACTCAGGATGTTTTCTATTTCCATCCATTTGCATGCAAAATTCAAGATATCATTGTTTTTTATCACTGAGTAGTACTCTACTGTGTATATGTGCCACACTTTCTTTATCCATTCTTCCATTGTTTCCAGGTTCTGGCTGTTACAAATAATGCTGCTATGAACATAGTTGAACAAATGATTTTTAAGTATTATTGGGCATCCCTTGGGTTTATCCCCAAGAGTGATATTGCTGGGTCTTGAGGTAGGTTGACTCCCAATTTCCTGAGAAACCACCACACTGATTTCCAAAGTGGTTGAAAAAGTTTGCATTCACACCAGCAATGGATAAGTAGTGCCCCTTACTCCATATCCTCTCCAGCATAGGCTATCCTTGCTGTTTTTGATTTTAGCCATTCTTACAGGAGTAAGATGGTATCTCAAAGTTGTTTTGATTTGCATTTCCCTGATCACTAAGGAAGTTGAACATGAACTTAAGTATCTTTTGGCCATTTGAATTTCTTCTGTTGAGAATTCTCTGTTCAGTTCAGTACCTCATTTTTAATTGGGTTATATAGAATTTTAATGTCAAGCTTCTTGAGTTCTTTATATATTTTGGAGATCAGACCTTTGTCTGATGTGGGGTTGGTGTAGATCTTCTCCCATTCAGTAGGATGCCTTTTTGTCTTAATGACTGTGTCCTTTGCTTTACAGAAGCTTCTCAGTTTCAGGAGGTCCCATTTATTCACTGTTGTTCATATTGTCTGTGCTACTGGGGTTTTACATAGGAAGTGGTCTCCTGTGCCCATGTGTTGCAATCTACATCCTACTTTCTCTTCTATCAGGTTCAGTGTGTTTGGATTTATCCTGAGGTTTTTAATCCATGTGGACTTAAATTTTGCACATGGTGATAGATATGAATCTATTTTCATTCTCACACATTGAAATCCAGTTATGCCAGCACCATTTGTTAAAGATGCTTTCTTTCTTCCATTGTATAATTTTAGATTATTTGTCAAAAATCAGGTGTTCATAGGTTTGCGTTTAAATACCAGGTATTCGATTCTATTCCATTGGTCAATGTCTCTGTTTTTATGCCAATATCAAGCTGTTTTCTTTACTGTAGCTCTGTAATAGAGTTTGAAATCAGGGATGGTAATGCCTCCAGAAGTACCTTTATTATATAGGATTGTTTTGGCTATCCTGGGTTTTTTGTTTTTCTATATAAAGTTGATTATTGTTCTCTCAAGGTCTATGAAGAATTTTGTTGGGATTTTGATGGGGATTGCATTGAATCTATAAATTGCCTTTGGTAGAATTGTCATTTTTACTATATTGATCCTACCAATCCAGGAGCATGGGAGCTCCTTCCATTTTCTGGTGTTCTCTTTAATTTCATTCTTCAAAGCCTTAAAGGTCTTGTCAAATGGATCTCTCACTTCCTTAGTTAGTGCTACCCAAGATATTATTTGTGGCTATCGTGAAAGGTGATGTTTCTCTGATTTCCCTCTCCACTTCTTTATCCTTTGTGTATAGGAGAGGTACTAATTTTTTTGAGTTCATCTTGTATCCTGCCACATCACTGAAGGCATTTATCAGCTGTTGCAGTTTCTTGGTAGAGTTTTTGAGGACACTTGTGTATACTATCATATCATCTGCAAATAACATAAGTTTGACTCTTCCTTTCCAATTCAAATCCCCTTGACCTCCTTATGTTGTCTTATAGCTATTGCTAGAACATTAAGCACTATATTGAAGAGATATGGAGAGAGTGGACAGCCTTGTCTTGTTCCTGATTTTAATAGAATGGCTGTGAGTTTCTGTCCATTTAATTTGATGTTAGCGGTTGGCTTGCTGTATATTGTTTTTATTATAATTAGGTATAATTCTTATATCCCTAATCTCTCCAAGACTTTTATCATAAAGGGGGGGTTGAACTTTGTCAAATGCTTTTGTCAGCATCTAGTGAAATGATCATATAGCTTTTTTCTTAAAGTTTATTTATATGATGGATTACATTGATAGATTTTGATATGTTGAACCAGCCCTGCATCTCTGGGATGAAGCCTACTTGATCATAATGGATAATTTTTGATGTGTTCTTGGATTTGGTTTGCCAATATTTTATTGAGAATTTTTGAATCAATGTTCATGAGTGAGATTGGTCTGTAATTCTCTTTCTTGGTAGAATACTTGTGTGGTTTTGGTATCAGGGTCACTCTAGGTTCATAAAAAGAGTTTAGCAATGACTCTTCTGTTTCTATTGTGTGAAACACATTAAGGAGTATAGGTATTGGCTCTTCTTGGAAGTTCTTGTAGAATTCTGTATCTGTATTAAAACCATCTGGTCCTGGGCTTTTTTGGGTTGGGAGGTTTTTAATGACAGCTTCTATTTCCTCATGACTTATAGGTCTATTTAAATTGTTCACCTGGTCTTGATTTAATTTTGGTATATGGTACTTATCTAAAAAATGTTCATTTTTTTACATTTTCCAATTTTGTGGCATACAGGCCTTTGTAGTAAGACTTAATGATTCTCTGAATTTCCTCAGTATCTGTTGTTATGTCTCCCTTTTCATTACTGATCTTGTTAATTTGTGTGTTCTTTCTCTGCATTTTGATTAGCTAGGATAGAGGTTTGTCAATCTTGTTGATTTTCTCAAAGAACCAGCTCTTTGTTTCATCGATTCTCTGAATAGTTTTCTGTGTTCCTATTTTGTTGATTTCAGCCCTCAGTTTATTTCCAGTCTTCTACTCCTCCTGAGTAAGTCTGCTTCTTTTTTTCAGGAACTTTTAGGAGTGCTGTTAAGTTTCTAATGTGAGCTTTCTTCATTTTCTTTATGTGGGCACTTAGTGCTATGAACATTCCACTTAGTACTGCTTTTATAGTGTCCCATAGATTTTGGCATGTTGTGTCTTTATTTTCATTGAATTCATGGAAGACTTTAATTTCTTTCTTTATTTCTTCCTTGACCCACGTGTGGTTCAGTAGCTGACTGTTCAGTTTCCATGAGTTTGTAGGCTTTCTGGGGGTGAAATTGTTGTGAAATACTAACTTTATTCTATGGTGATTCGACAAGACACAGTTGGTTACTCAGGTAGTTTTTTTGTATCTGAAGATGTTTGCTTTGTTACTGAGTATGTGAATAATTTTTGAGAAGGTTTCATGAAATGCTGAGAAGAAGGTATATTGTTTCCTATTTGTGTGGAATGTGCTATAGTTATCTGATAAGTCCAGTTGATTCATTACATCTGTTAGTACTCTTATTTCTCAGTTAACTTTCTGTCAGGTTGATCAGTCCATAGGGGAGAGAGGGGTGTTGAAATCTCCTACTATTAGTGTGTGTAGTTTGATGTGTGATTTGAGTTCTAGTAATGCTTCTTTTACATATGTGGGTGCTTTTATACTAGGGGCATATATTCAGGATTGAGACATCATCCTGTTGAACTGTTTCTGTTATGGGTATAAAGTGTACTTATCCATCTGATTGATTTTAGTTTGAAATCAATTTTGTTAGATATTAGTATAGCTATAGCCACACCCACTATTTTCTTAGGTCAGTTTGATTGAAAAGCCTTTTCCCAACCCTTTACTCTGAGATAATATCTGTCTTTGATGTTGACGTGTGTTTCTTGTAAACAGCAGAATGTTGGATCCTGATTTTGTATCCATTCTCTTAACCTGTGCTTTTTTATAGGTGAATTGAGTCCATTGATATTAAGTGATGTTAATGACCAGTGGTTGTTAATTCCAGTTATTATTAATTTTTTTTGGTGGTAGTGTTTGTGTCTTTCTGTTCCTTGAGTTGTGCTGGTGGAGGGTTGTCAGATGTCTGTATTATTTTGGATATTGTAGGCTTCCTTGTTTTGTGGTTTTCCTTCTAGCACTTTCTGTAATGCTGAATTTGTGGCTACATATTGTATAAATCTGTTTTTTTCCTGGAATATCTTGTTTTCTCTATCGATGGTAAAAGAAAGCTTTGCTGTGTATAGTACTCTGGGCTTGCATCCATGGTCTCTTAGTGTCTGCAGCATATTTACTCAAGACCTTCTGGCGTTCATGGTTTCCATAGAGAAGTCAGCTGTAATTCTGTTAGGTTTACCTTTATATGTGACTTGACTTTTTTCTTTGCAGCTCTTAATATTCTTTCTTTATTCTGTATGTTTTGTGTTTTGATTATTATATGGAGAAGAGATTTTTTTGTTGATCCAGTATTTGGTGTTCTGTTTGCTTCTTGTACCTTCATAGGAATATCCTTCTTTAGGTTGGGACAGTTTTTTTCTATAATTTTGTTGAGTATATTTTCTGGCCTTTTGAGCTGTAATTTGTCTCCTTCTACCCCTATTATTCTTATGTTTGGTCTTTTCATATTGTGCCAGATTTCCTGGATGTTTTGTGTTAAGAATTTGTTGGATTTGCTGTTTTTCCTTGATCAATGAGTCTATTTCTTCTATAGTATCTTCAGCACCTGAGATTCTTTCTTCTATCTCTTGTAATCTGTTGGTTACACTTGTCTCTGTAGTTTCTTTTGTTTACCCAGATTTTCCATATCCATCCATTCCTCAGGTTGTGTTTCCTTTATTATTAACTCCATTTTGTTCTTCAAGTCTTGAACTGTTTCCTTTACCTGTTTGATTGTTTTTCTTGTTTTTTTTTTGGTATCTTTGAAGGATATATTAATTTCCTGTAACTTTCTGTTTGTCTTCTATTCCATTTCTTTAAGGGAGTTTTTCACATCCTGTTTAAGTGTCTCTATCATTTTCATAATGCTACTTTTAAAGTCAATTTCTTCTACTTTGTCTGGATTAGGGTGGTCAAGTCTTCCTGTTGTGTGTTTGCTGGATTCTGGTTTTATCATGTTGCTTTTCATGTTGTTGGAGGAATTCTTGCACTGGTGCCTGCCCATCTCTTCCTTCAAATGTGGCCAGGAGAGTCTTGCCATCTTGGTCCAATCTTTGCTCTTGCTGACTGTGTACTTGGGTTTTTTTTTTTTTGGTCTGCCCTCTCTTAGGTCCCCTCAGCACTGGAGTTGGCTTTCTGATCTACTCCACCCTGAAGCAGGCTGTCGTAGTGGATGTAAGGACCCAGTAGATGGAAAGGAGTGCTTGGGGCCAAGATGGAATGGGGTAAATAGAGATGCCCCACTGAATGGCCAGAAATGTTTAGGGAATTGGAGGGATCCTGTACTCCGTTTCATGGGCAGAAGGACGGCCGGGGGGGCACACACTTACCCCCTTTGAATGGATCCCCTCTGTACAGGAGCAAGGCCTTTTGCTGGGCCAAGGACTTCACAGACAAAAGGGCGGTCTTGGCAGGGGCAGGATCCTGGGGCACAAAGAAGCCCCTGCAGCAGGAATACTCACCACTGGCTCCCCAGACCCTTAGCTCCGAAGCAGGCTGAGTTGGGGGACTCTAGGTCCCTGCAGATTGAAAGGGGTGCTTGGGTAAAGATGGAATGGGGTAAATAGAGAAAGCCAGTAGCGAGGGAGATGCTCTGCTGAATGGCCAGAAATGCTTAGGGAATTGGAGGGGGCCTGTACTCCATTCCCTGGACATCTGGCCGGCCACTTAACTATCTTTTTCACCCATGACTCTGTATTCAAATAAGGTATTGAACCCATAGCAGAAAACGTTCATCATATTTATTTAGTGAATACCATGCAGACTGCTACTTTTGTCCTTTTCTTTTCCTCTGCTAAGATTTCTCAACCTGAATCTAAGCTTCTGAAATAGCTGCTTTAGTTTTAACACAGAAGTTGGTTCTTTGGTTTAGGATCACTAAACAAAAATCAACTATGTTCCAAAATATAAGCTGAAACAGAACTCATATGTTTAAGCCTATTTCTTGTTTCACTTTAGTGTGAGGAAACTTATTCTGAATAAGTTACGTTGCTAAAGAACTCATGGACTTCTTCTGGAACTACTTGTGAGTGCTTGCATGCCATCCAAGTCCGTGGTTTGACACGAGCTCTTCAGGAAATATAAGGAAAGTTGCTTTTGAATGGGAGGTTCCTGGAAAAGAAGCTGTGTGAAAAGGTCATTGAGATAAAGGAGAAAAAAATCAGCTATTACTAAGCTCATCTCTTATTTACTTTACTCATTCAAGTTTTCTGAGTCTAAACCAGAGACACCTCCTCCAGCATTGTCACAAAGACCTTCTGCTAGTGGGAACCAAGGTGGTATTCCTATCAGGGACCAACACAAGAAAGAAACAAGCAGAAAGATCACCTTCCTCATTCTGGAAACCAGCAAGGCCCAGCATCACAGGAAGACCCACAGCAGCACCCATCCCCTCAGCCTGAAAACCAGAAAAATTCACCACAATCTTTCCAAGGGCTCAGATCATTGGGATGTCCCCAGTCCATTGTTTCTCAGTAAACTAGAATCCAAATACAAGTATGAATTACATTTATCCTTCTGAAAAACAAACAAACTCCTTTATTTCTATGAGTGTAGAAATTAACTAATCAAAATATTTCAAACTTTTTTATTAACTCTTAAATAATTTATTCATGAGAGAAAGTCTATTTTTAGAGGAATATAACCTCCAAATTTTGTGTTTCACAATTACTTTGTGTCTCATACATTCCTTGAAAGAAGACCCCTTTTCTTCCTGCAATTCTTTGCTCCTTGCTTTGACTCTTCAATTCATACAGATAGACAGATCTCATCATGTTTTTTCTTTTACCAAGTTCTTATTGCTTAGGTTTGACATGTCATGTCATTTTTGTAACCTACCTTCATGATTTGTTTATTTCAGAAAGTGAATAAGATGATGACCCTCTCTCCATGTTCTTCTATTGGCCCAGGAGGGTCAAAACTCTAGCTTCATTACATCAATTAAATGATCAGCATGCACCTGCTGACTGTTGTCCTTTTTCCTGTGTGTCCTTGGACCTGAAATTTCTGTGCTGATAACAATAAAGAACAATAAAGAACAATATAGTCTCTCTTGCATATTCTTCCAGCAAGCTTCCCTACTCATTATCCATAAGCCAGGGAGCATCCCCAAGTGTTTCCATTACCACTATTGCCTGGTATCTACAGAATATTTGTTTTTAAAAATTATTTCCACATTATTGAATAACAGACTCATAATTAAAGTTTGGTGTACACTGTGATGTTCAGGGAAATGAAAACTGCATAAAAAGGGCCTGGTGTCACTGGCTGAACAGCACAGCCCTTTTGGAAGCTGTCTTGCCCTTGCCCTTCCCCTTCTTCCCTCTTCTTCCCTTTCCACACTCTCTTCTCTCTCCACCTCTACATTTCCAATATTGTCAAGTGATCCTGTCTATTTTGACTTTCCAGTTGGATCTATATATGTTTTTCTTAGGGTTTACATAGTTATTTGGCTTCTCTAGGATCATGAACATGCTCACTATACTTTGTTTTATGGCTAGTGTCCACTTATGAGTGAGTACAAACCCTCTTTGTCTTTTTGGGTCTGGGTTACCTCATCCAGGATAGTTTTTTTTTCAATTTCCATCCATCTGCATGCAAAATTCAAGATATCATTTTTTTTGCAGCTGATTTGTGCACTAATGTGCAAATGTGGCACATTTTCTTTAATCATTCTTTGGTTGACTGGCACCTAGGTTGTTTCCAGGTTCTGGCTGTTACAAATAATGCTACTTTGAACAAAGTTAAACAAATGTCTTTGTATATGACTGAGCATCTTTTAGCTATATGCCCAAGAGTGGTATTGTTTGATCATGAGAGGCTGATTCTCAAATTTCTGAGAAAGTGTCCTACTGATTTCTAAAGTGGTTGTACAAATTTACATACTCACCAGCAATGGATGAGTGCTCCCCTTACTCCTCCTCCTCTCCAACACAAGCTATTATTGGTGTTTTTGATCTTAGCCATTTAGACAGGTATAAGATGGCATCTTGGAGTTGTTTTGATTTGCATTTCCCTGATGGCTAAGGATGTTGAACATTTCTTTAAGAGTCTTCTAGCCATTTCAGATTCTTCTGTTGAGAATTCTGTTTAGTACTATACCCCATTTTGGGGTTATTTAGAATTTTGATGTCTAATTTCTTGAGTTCTTTATATATTTTGGAGATCATTCCTTTTTCTGATATAGGGTTGATGAAGGTCTTTTCCCCATTCAGTAGGCTGCCTCTTTTTGTTTTATTGACTATTTTCTTTGCTTTACAGAAGCTTCTCAGTTTCAGGAGGTCCCATTTATTTATTGTTGCTCTGAATACCTGTGCTACTGGGTTTATATTTTGGAAGTGGTCTTATGTGCCCACGCATTGAATGCTACTTCTCACTTTCTCTTCTATCAGGTTCAGTGTGGTCAGATTTATGCTCAAGTGTTTAATCCATTTGGACTTGTGCATGGGGTTAGACATGGATTTATTTTCATTCTTTTACATATTGACAT
>JAQHUG010000812.1:5743-18029 GCA_028555095.1 Dicrostonyx torquatus | reverse complement strand
ACCTGAGAAATTGATGCTACAAAGACTCGATTCTTTCCCAAGCTTGCTCAGGCATTCTGTGGATGCGGTTATCCATGATGGGCACTATTCTGTAACATGAGGGGCCTGCTCGTTGGGGTTACTGTCCCGCCCAGTACCCCACAGCTGGCAAGCCCCAAAGAAAATCACACAGAGAGTCTACATTAGGTTATAAATTCATTGGTCCATTATCTCAGTCTTTTTACTAGCTCTTGTAAGTTATATTAACCCATTGTTCTTATCTATGTCAGCCACATGACGGGTACCTTTCCTCAGCTGGGACAGGGACACATCCTGCTTCCTTGGTGGTCTGTGCAGGAATGCCAAGGGGACTTCCTGTTTCCCAAATTCTCCTGTTCTCCCCTCTACTTCCTGTCTGGTTTTCCCACCTATAATCCCTGCCTGGCCAATCAGCATTTATTTAAAACATAATTGTCAGAATACAGACAATTCTCCTGCACCAAATAGGGATAACTGACCCAGAAGCTAGACATATAATAATTGAAGCTTTAGCTTATGAGAATGCAAATATGGAGTGCAAGAGGATCCTAGGGCCTTTAAAGATCAGATCAGCACCCTTGGATGAATGGGTCTTGCATACAATGAATGTCGAGACAATCAATTATGGCACTGAAGCATGGGTAGGAGAAGCAATTTCCAATGGTAAGAAAAGACATCAAAATACCAAATGTTTTAATTGTGGTAAAATGGGACATATGAGAAGGGATTGTAGACAATGGATTTCCAGGAAATATGCTTCTTCTTGAAATAACAGGAACAGGAGGACTCAGCCTTCAGGTTTATGTAGGAGGTGTGGCAAATGCAGACACTGGATGAATGAATGTAGGTCAACAAGAGATAGACAAGTCAACCCGATACCATTGGGAAATGCCATGGAGGGCCTCTCACAGACCCCAATGGTGAATGTGATCCAGTCATTCTTGGTTACTATGGAGAATGTGTCTCGTCAGGAAAATTAGAATGTCCCATGCCTACTGCCATAAGCAATAATAGTCTAAATGATGAGATAAATATGGAAAATGAGTCAAGAAATCTAGTGGGAAGGAGGAAACGTATATTCTGGTAGACTTCTATAAATGAACAAAGACTAAAGCTGAGAGTTTGTATAAATGGCATTTTTATTGAAGGCTTATTGAACACAGGTGCGGATGTAGGTATTATTACTCCTAAATATTGGCATCTGAAAAGGCCTCTTAAGGAGGTAGAAGTTCATATCGTGGGAAATGGAACCTTATCTTGAGTAAGACAAAGCACGAGATGGGTGAAAGGCAGAGGGCTAGAAGGGCAAATAGAAAAACTAAGGCCCAATATAGCCAATATTGCAGTGAATTTATGGGGCTGTGACCAATTGCAGCAGTGGAATACCCAGATTAACATTCCTGCTGCCCCTAAAGCTTATATTGCTGAGGAAAATATTGGAAGATATTACAGATGATAGACACCGGCTATTTTGGCTGTACAAGAACACAAAGCAATTGATAATCTTTCATATACCAACAGCCCTACCTTTAAAATGGGTGACTAAAAAGGCAATATGAATCAAACAATGGTCTTTGGCTGAGTAAAAGTTAAAGGCTTTAGAACAGCTGGTACAAGAGCAATTAGATTCTCATCATATAGAAGAATCTACCATCTTTTGGAATTCTCCTGTATTTGCTGTAAAGAAAAAATATGGTAAATGGAGAATGGTGACAGATCTTAGAGCTATCAACAAGGCTATTCAACCTATGGGCCCTATGCAATCTGGAATTCCTTTGCACCCTCTGTTACCAAGGGGATGACCTCTCATATTTATTGATATAAAGGATTATTTCTTCACTATACATTTACAAGAAAAAGATGGAGAAAAGTTTGCCTTCACAGTGCCTACCTACAATAATTCTCAGCCTACTAGGAGGTACTAGTGGACCATCCTCCTTCAGGAGATTTCTATTTGCTAGCTCCAGCCTGTGTCAGTACTTTGTAAGTCAGCCATTAGAAATAATATGTAAGCAATTCCCTAAGTCTATAATTTACCATTACATGGATGACATTTTATTATCCGATTCAAACATAGATACTTTAGAAAGAATGTTTGAAGAAGTAAAGATAATTTTGCCTAAATGGGGATTACAAATTGCTCATGAAAAGATTCAAAAGGAAATTTTGTTAATTACCTAGGTTACAGAATATGTTTACAGAAAATTAGGACACAAAAGGCACAAATTAGGAGAGACTGGTTAAGAACTCTTAAAAACTTTCAAAGATTGTTAGGAGACATTTCCCGTCTATGACCAGCTGTTGGGATAACACCTGATTTAATAATTCATTTAAACAAAACCTTAGATGGTGATAAAGATTTGTATAGTCCCAGAAAATTAACAGCTGAAGTAGGAAAGTAACTGACAATGATTGAGGAAAATTTTCAGGAGGCACATGTGAATAGGGTGAATCCAAATATTAGTTGTATTCTAGTCATATTGCCTTCCAGAATTTCTCCAACAGGAATTTTAATGCAGAGGGAAGATATTATTTTAGAATGGATATTTTTACCACCAACCAAGTAAAAAATTAAAAACTTATGTGCAAAAGATCTCTGAATTAATTATGAAAGGTAAACTGAGACTTCAACAACTAACAGGTATAGACCCAGCAGAAATTATAGTGCCTTTCACTACTGATGAAATAAAAAGGTTATGGGAAGACAATGAAACATGGCAAAGGGCTTGTGCTAATTTTTTGGGAGAAATTAATGTTGGTTCTTTCCCTGTCCAACTGGAGTTGGTGAGCTCCCAATAGCGCAGGTAAACTGTTTCAGTGGGTGTCCCCATCACAAAGAAAACAATACAAAAAATTAGTGAAACAATAACTGGTTTTTTTGAGAAAAATCAACAATATAGACAAACCCTTATTCAAACTAATATTAGGGCAGAGAGAGAATAACCAAATTAACAAAATCAGAAATTAAAAAGGGGGATGGAACAACAGACACTGAAGGAAGCCAGCAAATCATTAGGTCATACTCCAAAACCTAGAATTCGAGAGTATGATTGTACTCCACAAAACTGGAAAATATAAAAGAAATGAATAATTTTCTGGAAAGGTACCACATGCCAAAATTAAATCAAGACCAGGTGTACAAATTAAATATACCTATAATCTGCAAGGAAATAGAAACAGTCATCAAAACCAAACAAACAAAAGAAGCACAGTGCCAAATGGTTTCAGTGCAGAATTCTACCAGACCTTCAAAGAAGAGATAACCCAAATCTAATAATTCGAGTTTCACCATGAGAATGGTGGCTTACCGGAAAAGATCCTAACCTTCGTCCATCTCAGGCTGGAGAAACATGGCATCTGCTACACTTTCCTTCTTCTCAGCATTCCATCCTGCCTACTCTGCCCACCTAAGGGCTGCCCTACCAAAAGGCCAAGGCAGTCTCTTTATTTAACAAACGAAAGCAGCAGAAATACAGAAGCATCTCCTACATCATATATGTATGCCTTAATGTTCCAGCAGAACTTTGGGTGAACATGCAGACAGCCATACCTCCGTGACGTTACATCTTCCCAAGGTCCTTGATGGAGTAAAAGACTAAATAGATTTATATCTTTCTTTAATTATGATAAAAGTCAAATTAGATATATAAGTTTAGACTCACAAAGATAAAATTCTCCTATATTTGCCAAATACAAATGAACTAGATACTAAAACTCTAATTCTTATTTTATAACTCTTTTTGTTGTATATAATTTTATTTTGTTAAAATTTAAGCTTTTCTTTTTATTTAGACAAAAGTGTGAAATGCTGTTTAGTAATACTTTTATACACTATGAACATGTATTACTCACATTGGTTTAATAAAGAGTTGCCTAACAAATAGCTAAGCAGGAAGAGCTTAGGTGGGTGAACCCAAATGAGAGGGTGCAAGAAAAGAGAGTAGAGTTGACAGGAGACATAAAAAGAAGCAAGATGAACTTGCCATTTCAAAAAAAGGGTACCATGTCATATAGTAACACATAGATTAAGATAATATAGGTTAATGTGAATTTAAAGAGAAACTTTGTAAGAAGCCTAAACTATCAACCAAACATTTATAAATAATATGTCTTTGTGTGATTCTTGGGGAAATGACTGAAATGAATGAAAAATCTGACAACACTGGAGAAGAACTCAGCTTTATTCACTGCAAGCTGACCTGCCTCTACTTCCTTGGCTCCAAGAGGCAGAGACTGTAATGGCAGTGGACAAAGTATCTGGAACCTGTGTTAGGATGCTAGTATCAGCATGGGTTGACAGCATGAAAATAAGACCTGACTTGTATTCCTATAAATCAAGAAAATATAGAAATGGTGTAAAAACAGTACATGTATATAAAATTCTCAAAATGTCAAAATGAAAAAATTAATGATAGGACTAGAGAGCATATGAACCTACTGGGAAACAAAACTAAAGGATGTACACACAGAAAAAATCATCATAGCTAACCACTGGTAGACAAGAAGAATGTGCTGATTCAGCTGGCAACTTTTTGTGGACCTTATAGTCACCAAACCTGCTGCTTCTGCTGGCCTGGATTGTAAATTATTTTGGGAGTTTTACTAAATTGATATGAACAACAGAAGTTTCAGTGTATGGAAATAAATAACTATTTAATGTATATTAATTATTGGGCCCATTCTAAAGGACCAGTAGAGCCGGGCAGTAGTGGTGCATGCCTTTAATCCCAGCACTCAGGAGGCAGAGGCAGGCAGATCTTTGTGAGTTCGAGACCAGCCTGGTCTACAAGAGCTAGTTCCAGAACAGCCTCCAAAGCTACAGAGAAACCCTGTCTCAAAAAAAAGGACCAGTAGATACCAAATAGTTTCCTTACAAGGTCAGGGAAATACTGGCAACTGTGTCATTTCTAGTGGAATTATAAGAGGGCAAAGATGACACTTCCCTAGATGTCACCTTCATATCTATTCATTGATGATCATGGCCCTCCTCCTATTCCTATCTTACATGAAGGTTGACTATAATAAAGCATGTCAGTAACTCGTAGCCTGATATACTGATTATACAGGATCTGCAGAATCAGAGATACTTGTGGTAACAAAATGAGGGATCATCAAGAATGAAGCAACAATACCCTACATTCAATCTAGTCATATGACAATATAGCCAGGAACAATTGCCAAATCCAATATATTCCCTTCCAAGGCCACTCTGCCTGAAAAAAATCTACTTAGAAAATCTATTCTCTGGTTTCTCTTCAGATTATATAAATCTTTCAGCTTTTACATAGAAAACTTTACTGAAATCTCAGAAAATACAAATAAGACATATATATATATATATATATATATATATACACACACTCTATATGGAGAGAGAGAGAGAGAGAGAGAGAGAGAGAGAGAGAGAGAGAGAGAGAGGACATAGNGAGAGAGAGAGAGAGAGAGAGAGAGAGAGAGAGAGAGAGAGAGAGAGAGGACATAGTTATCTTCACTCAAGAAGTAGCATGGCTTGGAATGTCCAAACCATAACACACCACTAAAACATACTGCAACAAAAACAAATTTACAAATTTGAAGCTAACTTTTATACTAAAATGAGAAATAACAGAAGATTTATGCTTATGTGATGTGAAAAGACAAGCTGCCTGAGATTGACTGCCTATTTTAAAATATGAGAAAATTGAGACACAGTGAAAGGGAGGAAACTCAGAGAGTGTGTTAGAAATGTGATGGCAACTTATCTTATTTTGAAGGAAAACTAAAATAACATGCTGCAGAATAGAAATTATAAAGATTTGAGGAGTTTTGGAACCCATTCTATAATTTCTGGAAAAAAAGCTAACTATGCAGTAAGAAAAGACACAGATAAACATGTTCAAAATTTCTAATAAGACAGTTTGGATTAAGAGAGTTAATCCAAGAGTTGGACAAAAGTTAGTACCAACATGTCCTAATACAACAAGTGAGAGTACAAATGTAATATGATTAAAATTTGCAGTCAACAGTCAATTTCTTAATTTTATTGTGTAATCATGACTGCTCATGTGATTGAAAACATTTCCTAAAAGTGAGAAAGTATGCCTGGCAGGGGTGGCACATGTCTTTAATACCAAGCACTCAGAAGGCAGGGGCAGGCAGGACTCTATGAGTTCAAGGACAGCCTGATGTGGGATCCTACTTTGTATGCTGTCAATTACCATTAATGAATAAAGAAAGCTTTCTTATAGCAGGACAGAACACAACTGGGCAGGGAAAACTAAGCTAAATATTGGAACAAAGGAGGCAGAGTAAGAGAGAAGCCAAGTAGCCCCAAGAGAATAAGATGCCGGGCCTTCACCCAGTAAGGCACAGACACATTACAATACACAAATTAATAGAAATGGGTTAAATTGAGATATATGAGTTAGCCAGAAGTATGTTTAGGATATTGGCCAAACAGTATTGCAAATAATATGGCTTCTGTGTGAGTATTTCAGGGCTGCTTGGCTGGGAACAAGCAAGCAGCCTCTTATAACAAATTGGCACCAATGTGGTCAACTAAAATTCACTTAGATCCTGAAAGAGTTTGGGAATAAATTCTAGTCAAAAAAAAAAAAAAGAATTTACCAAGTCTAAACACCATGGCTCCTTTAAGAGAGGTTTTCCTGATCCAGTGGTAGCAGAAAAAAAAAGTACAGTTTTAAAATGGTGGCTTCCTGAGCATTGCTGCCAGCATGAACTCAAACTCTTTCTAGAGATCTGTCTACAAAGGATTTAAATGGGGTCTGTGAACAAAGTGCCACAACATGCTTAATGGTGACATAGACACAGTGTGTGCCTAAAATGGAACAATGTACATGGCTCTCAGAAGTAGCAAACAGCTCTGCCATGCTGGACTGGACTGAGAAAGTGGGCAGGGCTGTATTTCCCCTAGCAAGGATACCCCGTAGGTTCTTAAGCACATAGCATTTTAAGAAGCACTCCCAGTTACAAAAGGATTACTAAAGATACACAAAAAGGATATATTCAGATATAATAGAACTCTAAATGAGACACAGTGTGATTAAAAAATGTATTTAGGCCTGAAAAAGAGAAGAAAAAGAGTGCAGAGAGTTATAAAAGAAAGTAAATGATTTATTTAAAAAAACAAAGTCTTTAAAGACACAGAGTAGAGACAATCATAAATTAAAGGATTAAAGGCATTAAATGCTAAGAAGTAGTAGAGTAAAAACAAATAAGCCATGTAAAGATGGAATATACACAGTGAGTCCGGATTATGTATATTCTTGTTATATCTTTGAATTTTTTGACTGTGAAGAAGCTAAGTACAGAGACACATTTTATTGTTTGGGCTGTTAAGCCTAACCAGCAGAGGTATTTTAAAGATATCTTGATTCTGAATTTAGATCTAAGTATTTGTTCCTTTGGAAAAGAGGCTCTTCTTTTGTTTCCATAGAGGATGAGAATCCTTCCAGAATAATGTGGTTTCATGGAACAAGATCCTCTGAAAGGATACTGTGAACACCCCCAAAATACTTCACCCAAGAAAACACACAAAGGTGTTTGGAGAGAAAAAATTCGGTAAATGATTATTTATATGTAGAAAGAGGAGCAGAGGGCTGTGTCTCGCTGCGGCTAGCTTATACCCAAAATAACCACACAAAAATTATATTAGTTCAAATACTGCCTGGCCCATTATCTATAGCCTTTTTTTTTTGGTTAACTCTCACATCTTATTTCAACCCATTTTTATTAGTTTGTAAGTCACCACGAGGTAGTGGGCTTACTGGGAAGATTCAGCATGTCTGACCCTGGCGGCTTCATGGCGGCTCTCTCTGAGCCAGTCTTCTTCCCAGCATACTGTTCTCTTTTCACCACCAATCTAAGTCCTTCCCTATCAAAAGGCCAAGGAAGCTTCCTTATTAACCAATGAAAGCAACACAAAATACAGAAGAACCCTCCTAAACCATTTCCCCTTTTTATGTTTAAACAAAAAGGAAAGGCTTTCATTTTAACATAGTAAAGATACATATAACAAAACAGTTATTCAGTAAGAATTACAGTTACAATATTTAGATCTATTTTATCTTTTATCATAACTAAGGAAAACTACAACTATAACTATCCATTCTTCAATTCCATCAAAGACTCCGGAAGGATATAATGTACCTAAGAAAACAAGAATTAAGCAATTTACAAACTCTAGAAATGGCAGAGACATCTCGCTGCCTGGACAGTCACCCAAAGTTCCTCTGTACTGTTAGGGCAACCATCTTCAGGCTACAGGCCCATAGCATCCAGCAGACATTTCCATGAAATAGGAAAATTCAAAGACAGTTCAGTCACTTTCTTTTGTATCCTGCAAAACATCTCGCATACTCTTCCATGAAGCAGGAACCCTGAAGGATCATCTCACCTTTAGGCAAGTTCAGCAGTCTTCTTTCTGGGGGTTCTCTGTGTCCATTTAAGCAGTCCAGGCAAGAGCAGTTTCTTGCCCAAATGGCTAACAAACTCCATAAGTAGCCTCTTTGAGGCCCATCTTCCTCAGGAAATAGCTTGGTGCTGCCAAGAACAGACGTGTCTCATTGTCATGAAAAGCCCTATATTATTAAAACATTAAATGCCATATTCTGTAGTCTTTGAAAGATATGAAGAATGCCTATCTAATTGAAATATATCTCTATATATCTAGAAAATCTAACTAACATGATACAAACTTGACTATTATTGATGACTATCCATTAACAACCTATATTTCCCAATTATATATTACATTTTTAAATGAACTACATAATCACAATACCTTAATCAAGAGCAGAAATATACATATATATAGCAAAATTGACCTAAATTTATGTCAACAAAGCAAAATTTATATCAATGCAAATTATTCATATCCATATCATCTCCCCCTTTAAATGTAAAAAAATGGATTTATAAACAATATTGGGAATATGGACGTAGTTATTTCTCTCCAAACTTCTTCCTGCTGTATGGGGGCACTTTTAATTAAGTCTTTCATGGTATAATCTATATGGTAGGTACATCTCATTCAGCAGTTGAGTGAATTAATTTTCTGAAAGTGTTCAGGTGACCTTTCAGGAGGGCATGGTCTATCATACCAGATTGGTATAGAAAAAGTCCACAGGTTCTCATCCTCTATGAAAACAATAGAAGAACCTCTTTCCAAAAGCATCAAATCCTTAGACCCAAATAGTGAATCAATAACACCTTTATAATATCCATGCTGGCTTAGTTTGGCAGCCCATATAATGAAATGTCTTTCTGTACTTAGCTCCTTTACAGTGAAAAAATTGAAAGAAAACACAATAAAATACATAATCCAGACATTCTGTGAATGTTTATATGGCTTATTTATTTATTATTTTTTAATCTATAACTATCTGTAGTCTGTCTCTTTAAAGACTTTACCCCCTTTTAAGGCATTAACTTTATTTTATTTCTCTATATATTTTTTTCTCTCTCCCAAGCCTACGTACACTTATTTAACAGTATGATCCATTTATAGGTCTTTTATGTCTGAATTTGCCCTATTGTGAACTTGTAATTCTTCACTACCCAGGAACATTTCTCAAAATGTTCAGTAGTTCTTAAAAGCTTTAGCTTGTGCTATGTAAGGGTAATTAATGTATGGACTGTTTCTTGCCCATTCTAAACCTTAACTGTGCTATTTTTATGATAATTAAGGAAGTTCTTGCCTGAGATGAGCACATTTCAGCATAGGGGAGCTGAGCTGCTCTTTCCTCTGAGTCATGCAGTTCTAGGCACATAGCAAGTCCACATTGTCATCAAGCAAGCAAGCCATAACATTTTAGTCAGAAAACCCCATTCAAAGGCTCTGTCTCCCACAGGAGCCAGAAGTCACGCTGGTGGCACAGACCATAAATTAGTATTTCAAAACCACCAATTTCTAGTTCTGATCCTGCTGTCTGCCCAGGCGGGAAGAGCTGAGCTACAACATGGTCTCAGCTACTCTCTTCCTGATCCTGAGCAGGCACATAAGCATCCAGTCCCACAAATGCGTCAAAGCTGAAGTTTGCACCAACGGGTGGCCCAGGAAGCCTTGTTTCAAAGTGGTGCAGCTTTTCTGCTGTTGCAGAAACAGGAAATTTCTCAGCAGCATACCATCCACAAACAGCAAAACACTGTGTTAAATTCTCTCCTTTTTAAGGCCCTCTCAGGTTTTTAAATGGATTTAGCTTGCCAGGTTGAAGCGCCAAACTGTAGTAAGAGGCACAGAGGGCTGTGTCTTGCTGTGGCTAGCTTATACCCAAAATAACCACATGAAAATTATATTAATTCAAATACTGCCTCGCCCATTATCTCTAGCCTTTTTTGGCTAACTCTCACATCTTCTTTCAACCCATTTTTAATAGTCTGTAAGTCACCACAAGTTAGTGGGCTTACCAGAAAGATTCAGCATGTCTGACCCTGGCAGCTTCATGGCGGTTCTCTCTGAGCCAGTCTAATTCCCAGATACTGTTCTCTTTTCCCCACCTATCTAAGTCCTGCCCTATCAAAAGGCCAAGGCAGAAGAACCCTCCTACACCATTTATATATGTTTGTTTACATTAAAAAGAGGATATGCCATAGAGATGAATGCTTTGCATAGATCTTGGTTTATTAGTAGAAATTTAAGTTCAATTTTGTTACATGTATATTTCTGCTCTTGATTAAGATATTGTGTTTGGAAGCTCATTTAGAAATGCAATGTATAATTAAGAAATATGGGTTGTTATATAATCATCAATAATAGTCAAGCTTGTAGTCATGTTAGTTTTTCTAGATATATAGAGATATTTCAGTTAGTTTAAAATTTCAAAGAATATAAAATATGGCATTTAAAACATTTAAGAACTTAGGACTTTGTATAACAGTAAGACACATCTGTTCCTGGCATCTTCAAG
Organism: Dicrostonyx torquatus; assembly: GCA_028555095.1. NCBI lineage: Eukaryota > Metazoa > Chordata > Mammalia > Rodentia > Cricetidae > Dicrostonyx > Dicrostonyx torquatus. The sequence goes on along the minus strand of JAQHUG010000812.1, from coordinate 7,104 downwards.
AGGAAGATGGGCATCAAAGAGGTTCCTTATTGTTTGTTAGTGATTTGGGAAATAAAAACTTGCCCTTGCCTGGATTACTTGATGGTATGCTGCAAAAACTGGACATGTAGGTCACTCAGATAAATAATTGCTAAACTTACCTAAAAGTGAGATGGTCCTTCAGAGTTCCTGCTTCATAAAAGAGACTCCAAGATATTCTGCAGGTCACAGAAAAAAATGTGAACGACAAACTGCCAATATAGGTGAAACTATCTTCGAAATTTCCTACTTTATGGAAAAGTCTGCTGGATATTATAGGCCTGTATGCTGAAGATAGATGCTCCAATGACAAGAAGAACTTTGGATGACTGCCTGGCAGTGAAATGTCTCAGTCAATTCTTGAGTTTTGGAAGTTGATTACAATGTACTTCCTGACTACTTAGGTAATATCCTTATGGATTTTTTGATGGAGTTAAAGAATAGATATATTTTCCATAGTCATGATAAAAGATAAAGTAAATATAAATATTTTAATTAAAATTCTTACTTGATACCTTTTTTGTTATTTGTAATTTCACTATGTTAAACTTAAAAACTTGTCTTTTATTTAACAGAAGAGGGGAGGTGATTTGGGATTCCCATCTGTATGCTGTGATTAAGATTAATGAATAAATAAAGCTGGGTTGAGCCTATAGCTTAAAACATTTATTAAAACCACAAGCTTTATAAAGCATGAGCTTATAAATTTGTCACATAGAAATGTGTATGAAGACTCACAAAATGACTTTCTTGTTATGCTTATATTACATGTTTTTCCCACCAAACTTAAGCTGTTTTGGAGTGGACAAAGGATCCACTCTTTCTATAGTGAACCTAAGAAGTAAATAGTATCACTAAGCTGGAGACACAAAATGAATAAATTACTGAAATTGTAGATTAGATTACAGTGAGCTGTAAACTTGTCTTAATAAAGCAATGCCAGTGCTAAGATACTGATAGAAAAGATAGGTGAGAATTATTTCCCCTTGGACAAATGTAACCAAGAGGTAGAAGCAGGCAATGTTCACACACATTTTTGATATAAATGTATGTACCAGAAATGGAAAGCAATTCTTACTTTTTATGACAACTATTGCCCAGATTCATATATATGTAGCTGCCCTGTATTTCTCCACTAAAACATGTTGGCTACATTGCAAATCCTTTCCGAATGACACCATTTTGCCCTGGAAAATGCACTTTGGGAACTCAGGGTTCACATCAGCAAAGCCAAATATGAGATCAACAGTGTGCGTGTGTGTGTGTGTGTGTGTGTGTGTGTGAGAGAGAGAGAGAGAGAGAGAGAGAGAGAGAGAGAGAGAGAGAGAGAGAGAGAGAGAGAG
>JAQHUG010000811.1:152357-166438 GCA_028555095.1 Dicrostonyx torquatus | reverse complement strand
GCCCGGCTCTCCTGCTCTTCCTTTTCTTATTTCTGCCAAACTGAAATGTTCCCACTGAAGGTAACTGCTGCACAATAATTCACCCTTCACTTCGGATAGATGATAGAGCTAATCATCTAATCGTTAATGAACACAAACAGTAATGAAGCTGAAGCAATGGCATCTATCTAATACCTGTCTGAGAGTGATTATACCCTAGAAATCCGTAGGCACTGACAACTTTAAGATCGCCGTTCTTACAAACCTATCTTCTTCTTACGGAAGACAATTTGGAAATTACTCGAACATTAAAGCTTTAATCTAAATGACCTGAGAATTTCGGAGAAAAGAAATCTTTTTATTTACCCATTGACTTAAAAATGGTTTTAATAAGTTTAATTGTACTGAGAACAAGGGTGTCGTGGTTAGGAAGACTCACTCCTTGTAGAGCAATGCTAATTTTTGTATTCAAAATGCTACCCATACATGTGTTGGATATAAGTGTTTTTGTAGCCTATCCAGGAAAAGATAACTGCCACAGAAGAAAAATAACAATAGCAACATTAGATGTCTGTTGTCCAAACTGCATCTTGCATCTGAGTCAATCTACATGCTCTGTGGGATCTTTAATTATCTTTATACTAGTAGTTGAGTTATTTCTCTAAAATTGCCACTCAGTTACCTTTCTCTCCATATGACACATATGTACACACGCACATATATGTATATATACACATACTTTAATGTACTTATAAATATACACACACTATGCATATATTTATACATTTATACATATAATATACTTTATAACATAATATATTTTAATGATACTTTAAGAGTAAATTGAAAGCTCTTTACCTTGGATGCAAGTCTTCCATATGAACAATACTGTAGCTCTCCTATCCACCTGCCTTCTGACTGGGAGCTCATGATAAGCAGCGGATACGCCTCCTCAGCCTTTCTCTTACATACCATACATAAAACGACCATGAAAATAAATAAAATAAGTGAACTAAAGAAAGATTGGACCTAGAGAATAAGTTCAAACAAATGAATTATTGACTTACGAAAAAGGGATTCACTTTCTAGCTTCTGTTGTCCCTCTAGGAGCAGCATTTAATACAGTAAGAAAGGAATAACAAACAATTAGTCATTCTGGACATGAACATAAGTACAATCTTCTTAAGTATTATTACTTTGGCGTAAATTAAGAAAGCTTATAATGCACACAACACACACATACAACACACATGCACACACACACACACACCTTTCTAAATCAATAGTGGTAGAAATTAGAATAGTTTGTTTACTATATGTAAAATTTTGGACATAAAGCCTGAGTAAAATAAGAAAATAGAGAAACACATGCTCTGCTCTGATTCCACTCTAAAAGATAAGTATTCTAGAAAGGCTGATACAAACCCATAAAATCTCATTTAATTAAATCTAAGGTGTATACTTTCACCTCTAACATACTTAATGATAAATTGACATGATTTAAATAAGTAGATGCTCATTATCTGTCTCTCAGTTCTTGGTTACATCTTATCTAGAAATTATAGAAGGTAATTTTCATAAATTCAGTTTATGCGGTGCCTGCCTCTGTACTAAAAGATATGAGTAATACATGTTTTTTTTTTATAATGATGTTAAAATGTTCAGCTGCAAAGGTGGCTGCGGTCACATAATCTTCCTATTCTCTGTTAAATGAATAATTCAAGTAGTGGCCTTCACCTTCCTCATATGATGGAGAAGATATATCTATTCCCAAGTCTTGTTTTCTATTATTGAGATGTAAGAAGCTCCTGCAAATCCAGTCTCTGGGGCCTTGTTACAGGGACCAGCTCCAAGTTTCCTTTGTGAACACAAAAGGATATGCCAGGAGAAACTTGAGAATAGAATCACCAGCAAAAAAGCAAGCACTGAATGGAGAGAGTAGCCATACGACACAGAAACTAAATCTAAACTTAGCAACACAGTGTATGTGGGATGTGAAAATATCTAATTCTATGCACAAAAATAAGTGGCATATTTTAAATACCTTACGTATTACTATAATTTGATATTAAATATTAATTAGGCACGTGGTATACTTGATTAAGATATTTAAACATCTCATTATATTTGCATGGCTTTTGTAGAGAGAGCAACACAGAGAGAAATGTAAGCTGAAATGTTTAAGTCACATGTGGCCACGGGAATGCTCTTATGATGATCACCTGTCAGTCCTCTACAAAGGACACTGCCATTTAACTTGGAATTATGGACATTAAAAACTATCAGTAAAATCAAAAGAATATTATCTGGGAAGTAAACCATAATTAAATTTATATTTTATTGAAAATGTGTGTTTTTGTTTAGCAAATTCTCATAAATCTAATGGTTGGATCTTCAAAATTCATTCCATATTTGTAAAAATAAATATACCAATTTTTCCCTTTGTTTAAAAATGACTGTGAAGTGCTTCATGAGATCACATTGCACTAAACTTTCAAAGAACTGTTCGTAATCACGGACAAACACCTTTTAGATTTTTTTTTGTCTCCCTATCTTCTGATTTAATGAGACCAACGGTTATTTCTTTAGTTCTAGGTTTTCTATTTGAAGCATTACCTAGAAACAAAGTCCTAGGTGAATATTCTTTAAAATATTGTTTCATGTATAATTTTGAAGAATACTTTCATGAGAATTGTGGTGACAAAGACAGCCCAAACAGGGAAAACAATAGAAAACTTTATGATGTATAAAATGAATTCTTTAGAAGAATTTTGTTTCAAAACTCCAAGTGTTATAAGTCAAATGTGTACAGCACATACTGCTATTTATTACCATGCATTGGCTGGAATTCATCTCCTCTGACAACAGCGGGTAAATCACATTACATGTTTCATAAAATAGGAGAGCTGGTCCTTTCCTGAGGATGCCACTTAGTGCGTGAACCCTGCTTCCATCGGCTGCATCCCAGTTGCGGGAGACTCCCCTAAGACCATGACTTCTCCAGAGTCCCGTGGCAGTTGAATGAGAGAAGAAAAGGTATTTATAGGAAACAGATGCAAAAGGCTGATACCTCGTCCAGCCTTTAGTGCTCAGACTGACAGCTAAATAGAAATTGAGAAATGTAAGTTTCATTCCAGCAAATTTACTGGGTGAAAACCTCATTTTTTCATTTCATTTGAATACGCTCACAGCTTCTCAGAATATGCAACTTTATAGTGAGCATATTTTTTATTCTTGAAGGCTCATTATTTTCCAGTAAGGTTACTGAACCTAGACTATGCAGTGCAGATTACCCAGCACGGTATTAATCAAAAATATACATGGCAAATGGGATTCCAAACAGTGCCAAATCGGCATCTGCTTTTAACAAAGAATAGAGAAACACATTTAGTTCCTTTATTAACAGGTATTATGGGCAATTTATTTTTAAGCTATTTCTTGAACACTTTTAACTAGCATATAATTTAATTTACTTCTTAGCCACTTGACTTTTACTGTTTCCTTCAAAACATTAATTTGTAGAAGCAACTTGATGTGAAAGATGCCTCTGACCTAGAGAACAGATTCAAATCATTAAAAATAAATTAAATGATCTTTTGGACACATGTTAACAGTTACTTTGAGACTTGAAATATAGCATCATTTATGTTGCAGGGTAAGTTAAGATGTTTTATGGGGAAAAATAGGGCCCATTTTATTTCTAAATCCTGTGAAACAGCTAAAGATTTTGCTTAAATATTGACAGTGTTCCTGGATGCTAATGCATCCTCAGTAAACAGATGAAAGAGATTTCTCAAAGTTTTTCTGAGAAGTAAATACTAATACAGCCTTTGATACATTTTTGGATAGTTAGTGGGCATTCAGTTTTGTGCTTTTCACTACCACTTCTTTAGAGAGCAATTCATTGACATTAAAATGTAGTTAGCCTATTTTATATTAAGTAGGCAATGATTTTTAATTACAGGGAAATACTTCTATGCTAAAATTACCAATAAAACTAAAAGTTCTAAATCTTTGTTTTTGAGTGGAAAATTCAAAATAAATATTAAATTATAAAAGAATAGAAAGATATAAGCCCTCCTTTAATAAAGAAAAATATTTACAAATAACAGCATTCACTGAAAAACAGCAGCAGTGGTCCTGATGCAATCTTATTTATCCCTCAAACTGCTCTGTCATAAGCTGCAGATAGCAATTATGGGTACCATCAGTGATATTTTGGATGGTCTTCTTCCACAATGTTTTTTAATACATACTTAAAAACTAAATCAACATCCGCATCACACACACGTACACATAGATGTGTATATGTGCCCAACGGTAGTTAATTTTATTTGTAAAAAATGTGCGTACACGAATCTGCAGGCAAATTTTTCTTCACAATACAATGGACTTTGCAACAACTCAGTACATACGGTCTTTTATTTTTCATACTGTTTTGAGAACATAAATGCAGCACTAGGCTGCTTGCTGGTTCCTGGCCACCCAGCTAGCTTAGGTCTGAAATAATGACATAGAAACTGAATTAAATCATTGATTGGCCCATTAGTTTTAGCTTTGTATTGGCTAACTCTTATATTAATTTAACCCATTTATTTTTATCTGTATATTGCCATGTGGCTATGTCTTACCAGGTAAAGTTCCCAGCATCTGTCTCCAGCAGCTCCATGGTTTCTCTCTGACTCAGCCCTTCTTCTTCCCAGCACTCAGCTTAGTTTTCCCTGCCTAGCTACGTTTTGCCCTGCTACAGGTCCAAAGAAATTTCTTTATTTATTAATGGTAATCACAGCATACAAAGAAATCCCATACTACCTCCTTTTTCTGTTTAAATATAAAGGAAGGCTTTAACTTTAACATAAAATATTTATATCTACTTTATCTTTTATTATAAGGAAAACTATAAATCTTCAACTCCATCATAGACTCCAGAAGGATATAATATTACTTAAATAAAAAGGAAGTATATTGTAAGCAACTTCTAAAATTCTAGAAATATCAGACACATCTCACTGACTGGATAGTTATCTAAAGTTCTTCTGTACCATTGGGACACTCATCTTCAGCCTACAGGCCCATAGTATCCAGCAGATTTTTCCATGAAGCAGAAAATTTCAAAGACAATTCCACCTATATTGGCAATTTGTCAGCCAATTTCTTCTGTATTCTGCAGAATATAGTGCAGACTCTTTCATGAAGCAGGAACCCCAAAGGATCATCTCACCTTTAGGCAAGTTCAGAAGTTATTTCTCTGCGGGTCCTGTACATCCAGTTCATCAAGCAGTCCAGGCAAGAGCAGTTTCTTGCCCAAATGGCTAACCAATGCCATAGGGAGCCTTTTTTTATCCCCATCTTCCTCTTGAAGCTATTGGTGCTGCCAAGAACAGATGTGTTTCACTGTCATGAAAAGTCCTAATTTCTTATAACATTTAAATGCCATATTCTGAAGGTCTCTGAAAGATTTGAAAAATACCTTTCTATCTGAAATACATCTCTGTACATCTAGGAAATCTAACTAATATGACAAACTTGACTATTATAGATTACTCTCTATTAACCTGTATTTCTTAATTATACATTACATTTTTAAATGAACTACACAATCACAATACATTAATCAAGAGCAGAAAATACATATAACAAGACTCACCTTAAATTTGAATCAATAAACCAAGATCCATACCAATGTAAATCTTTATAACTTATCCCTCTTTAAATGTAAAGAAACATCTATAGACAATATTTGGGAATATGGGCATAGTTCTGTCCAAACTCCTTCCTGCTGCTTATTGGGTGAAGTAATTTTTTGAGGGGTGTTCAAGGAAACCTTTCAGGGGGTCTTGGTCCATCAAACCATATTAGTCTGGAAGCAATCCACAGGTTCTTATCCTTGATGGAAACAAAAGAAGAACCTCTTTTCCAAAGCTACATATCCCTAGACCCATATTTTGAATTCTGATACCTTTTAAATATATCTATTGGCTCAGCATAGCAGTCCCCAGAATCTCTCAGCAGTCAAAACATTCAAAGAAAACACAATAGTATGCACAGTACATACTCTGTCTGTATATTCCATCTCTACATGGCTTATTGTTTTTTACTTTTTAAATCCATGACTGTCTATACTCTGTCTCTTTAAAGGCTTTGTTTTATTTTTTTTAAACAATTTACTCATTTTCCATCTCTCTATACTCTTTCTTTTCTCTCCCAAGCCTATGTACATTTATCCAACAATGTGACATATTTAGAGGTCTATATCTGTATGAATCTGTTTTTATTGTTTATCTATAAACCTCATTTGACCAGGATGGCTTCTTCAAATGCTAAGCACTTCTTACAAACTTAAGCTGCGTTCTTGCTAGGGGTAATTGCTTGGCCCACCCAGTCCAGCATGGCGGAGTCACTTGCTTCCTCTGAGAGCCACCTACACCCCACCACTTCCAGGCACACAGCCAGTCCAAGTTGCCATCAAACAAGCCACAGTACACTGCTCACAAATGCCATCCAAATATTCTTTCCCCTGAAAGAGCCAGAGGTCACACTGGCAGCATGGCCCAGAAAACCTGCATACCAAAATGGCATGGCTTTTTGTCTGTTGCCTCTGAGTCAGGAAAATGTCTCTTAAAGGAGCTGCAGCATGCCATCAGCAAACAGCAAGAAGCAGTGTTAAACTCTATTTTTTTGTGTCTAGATTTTTTTTCTCAAGTTTCATGCGGATTTAGCTAGTACACATGGAATGCCAATTTGTAGCAGCAGGCTGCTTGTTGGTTCCTGGCTGCCCCGCTAGCTTCACCTGAAAATAATTACAGAGAAACTATATTAATTTAAACACTGCTTGACTCATTAGCTCTAGCTTCTTATTTTCTAACTCTTATATTAATTTAACCCATTTCTATTAATCTGTATATTGCCATGTGGCTATGACTTATGGGGTAAAGTTCCCAGCATCTGTCTCTTGCATCTCCATGGCTTCTCTCTGACTCTGCCCTTCTTCCTCCCAGCATTCAGCTTAGTTTTCCCTGCCTAGCTAAGTTCTGCCCTGATTTAGGTCCAAAGCAGTTTTTAATTTATTAATGGTAATCACAGCATACAGAAGGAAATCCTGTATCACATATGTACCTATGCACTTTTCTTCTCATGTGATGTCTGTACACACATGGATACACATGTATTCTTGGGTTACATTTTAAAAGACTCTTTGAAGCATCTTTTTAATCAAATTTCTACATTGTGATTGCAGTTTCTTTTACAACATATATCTTCTAACATTTTCTTATATTTGAATCTTAAGTGTTAGCATTTTTTATCATAAAGAAAATTTAGATTTCTTGTAGTTTGATAAGCACCTTTTCCTTTTTGTTTTTTTTAAATGGGGGTTTATTCATCAAGGATTTACTTATCAAAGGGTAGAGGCTATGATATGATATTTTGTACTTTAACTATTTTAATATATCTTTATTAAATACTGGTGCATATCAATGAACTTTTTAATTGCTTCAAGATTATTAATTATTTCTTTTTTTGATATTATATTATAGCTACATAATTTTCTCCTTCCCTTTTCTCCCTCTAAACTCTCCGATATGCTCCTCCTAGTTCTTTTCAAATTCATTGCCTTTTTCATTAATTGTTGTAATATATATATTTGTATATGTATGTACATATATATTTCTAAATACATAAGTACAACCTGCTTATTCTACAGAATAATACTTGTATTTATATTTTCAGGTTCACCATTTTATAATGTATATAAACATGTTCAGAGCCTGATAGTTTTAGGGCAGAATTCTACCAGACTTATATAGAAGAGTTTCATTAGTACTCAAATTTTCCAAAAGGTAGAAACAAAGGAACATTGCATTATTTGTTTTATTATGTCACAGTTAATACCCAAACCACATAAAAATCCAGCAAAGAAAGAGAATTACAGACCAATATCCCTAGTGAACATAATTGCAGAAATAGTCCATAAAATACTTGTAAACCAAATCCAAGAACACATCAAAAAGGTCATTCACCGTGGTAAAGGGGGTTTCATTCCAGAGATGCAGGCAGGAATTGTTCCACATACATAAATCAACAACTGTGATTCACCATGTAAACAGTTGAAAGACAAAATCCACGTGTCATCTTATTAAACACAGAAAGGGCCTTTGACAAATCTAATACCTCTTCATGAGAAAACTATTGGGGAGATTATGGGTATCGTAGTATACCTCAACACGATAAAGTCAATTTATAGCAAGCTCAATGCCAATATCAGTTTAAATGGAGAGAAACTAAAGCATTTGTACTAAAATCAAGAACCAGACAAAGTTGCTTACTCTCTCTCTCTATCTATTCAGTATAGTACTTAAAGTGTAGTCAGAGCAATAAGACAACTGAAGTAGATCAAATGTATAGATATAGAAAGGAGAAAATTCACAGTAATGTTTCTTGGAGTTGAATAAGTATAAGTGACCCTAAAATTTTTGCTGGACAACTGCAACTGCTGATCAACAGTTTCAGTAAAATAGAAAGATGCTAAATTAAGCCCCAAATTATAGCCTTCCTATATACAAATGACAAATGGACAGACAAAGCAATCAGGGGAACAACATCTATAACAATAGCCTAATAAAATACAAAACTCTGATAACAATGACTCTAATATACATGTGAAAGATGTGTGTGATAAAAGTTTATGATATTAGACAAAGAATTTGAGAAAGATTCCAGAAAATGGAAAGATCTGTCATGCTCATGGGTTACTAGGATTAATATAGTTAAAATTATCATTCTATTCAAAACAATCTACAGATGTAGTGCTATTCCTATCAAAATTTTAGCACAGAAATACACAGATCTTGAAAGGAAAATTTTCAGCTTCATAGGGAAACACAGGAAATCTGGGATATATCAATCAATCTAAAGTTATGAATATCAACATCTCTAGCCTCAGATTGTACTTCAGATCTATTGCAATGAAAACAACATGGTGTTTGGATAATAACATGCATCGTGGTCAATAGAATCAAATTGAAGAGCCAGAAATAAGTCCACACAGTTATGGACACCCGAGTTTTGATCAACAAGCCATGGTGCTGATCCAACTGAATGACCACATGAAAAGAATTCAAATAAATTTATAGTTACCATTCTGTACAAAAACCAACTCCAACTCCAAATATATTAAAGTAACCCCTGAGGTCACTTTGATTAGCAATGGAATTGTGGGGTAGATACCTCCAGGGAAGTAGACAGAATAGGTAGTCATGGATGGACAAGGACAGGACAAAAATGGTAGGATCAAATGGGTAGGTGTATGGAAGAGTGCTGTGGGAAAGGAATATGGGAATGTACAGCTAAACTTAAGGACCATTTGAGATAATCTAATACAGTAGAAGCTTCCTAAATATATACTTTTATAAAGGCCGTCTAAATAAATCATCAAATAATGTGTTAGGCAGAGCTCCAACTGAGCATCTCACATCATCAAATGGAGTGTACACTAGGAGGAATGAGGTATATCTCATCTTGACCAGTTGAAACATTACAAACTACAGGCTATTGACAAAGCTGTTGGTTGCTTCCAGCAAACTGACAATAGAGCCCTATCACTGATGGCGACACTTACACAACTCTCTGAGAACAGAGCAGTCCAGCTGGTACCTACGAAGTAGTAGGTACGTAGTGTTCACCACGGTGAACTAGTAATGGTCATCGTACTAGAAGGTACTTACTCTTCACCCTACCAAAGCAGAAAGGAACAAATCCCTTGTTCTTAGATGGTCATCTGCCTGCAAGATTTGCTAGTGCAATACCAGCGTAAAGCAACTCATGGGAGTTACTAATCCATATCTGATTTGAATAGAGGTCCACTCCATGAAATGAAGCCCACACCCAATTCTGCGTGGGTGGCCAAGAATCTGAGACTAGATAGGACAGGTACCTAGGGTGAAAGAAAATACGATTATTTTCTAAAGAAATTCAAGGATAAAATGACTCTTAACAACATTCTGCTGTATTCCTACATCTGTGCCTTGCGCAGTCATCATCAGAGATGTCTAAGCCCGCAGTAGTTGATAGGAACAAATTGCAGAGAGTGAGAGACGATGGAGTAACCAGCATAAGAGGGATGTGTCCATCAGTCCTCCTCTTCAGGACTGAGGGAGTTCTGTGGAAGAAAAGGTGGGCTGGAGAGATGGCTCAGTGGTTAAGAGCATTGCCTGCTCTTCCAAAGGTCTTGAGTTCAATTCCCAGCAACTACATAGTGGCTCACAACCATCTGTAATGGGGTCTGGTGCCCTTTTCTGGCCTTCAGGCATACACACAGACAGAATATTGTATACATGAGAGCCAGAATGGATGGAGGTTGTGAAGGCAGCAAATCCTTCTGGAAGATACAGGCTCATGGAGACTGAGGCAGTATGCACAGGGTCTGCGCAGGTCTGGAGCAGATGTAGTGCTGAATAAGTGGGTTTCTCACCGCCATCCTTAATCGAGGAAGTATATCCTAATAATAATCACTTGCAAATTAAAATGTACTTTTCTCTAAGAGGGTCTCACTGGGGGAAACAAACCTCTCTCAGGGGTAGGCCCCATAGGAAATAAACTCAGTGGCCTCTTTGGAGCTTCTTGTCTGGGTTTTTTTTCTTTCTTTTCTCCCTTTTTTTCTTTCTTTTTCTTTTTTCTTTAACCTTACAAGCTCTTTACATAAATATTATGAAATCTGGTTCTATATTTTTATGGATATTTTTTTGTGTGAAAACATGTATGTCTCTGCATCTATATTTGATTGTTTTGCTTTTTATTTGACTTTTTCTTATTTGGTTGTTTTGTCCTATTCTTGGTAGTTTTAGTTTTATCTTATCTTGCTTTGTTATTTTTCCTTAGAGACCATTTGTTTTCTAACACTAGACAAAAAGAATATGAAGCTGATGAGAACGGATGTGGGGAGAAACTGAGGGGAGCAGCGGGGTACGTAATCAAGACATACAGCACAAATAACCAATTTTCAATAGACCACAAACATGTTTTTAACATTTTTCTTTTTAAAAAAGAGTAAAAACAGTGTGAGAAAATGTTTCAAAAAACAGGAAATATTAATAAAGGGAGAGAAATAATAAGAGAACCAGGTAGATATCCTGAAATTGAGAGTACATGTAAATTGAAAAAATTAACTGGATAGGCTCAAAACCAGAGGTGAGCTTGAGAAGACAGAATCTGTGAGTTGGAAGTTTGGCTGGATAGGATTAATAAGTGTAAACGAAAAATGACCGTAGACTCAGATACTAGGGCACAATGAAGCATGATGATATGGCCTTAATGTGAGCTTTAGAGGAAGATATTAATGACAAAGACCAAAGGAGTATCTTCAAGGAACAGTGCCAAATTATTTTACAAATTTGATTAACAGATTTAATCAAATATTTGCAAGGATTCCAAACTAAATTATAAGATATTTATGCCTGACCACATCATAATCAGCTATAACTGTTAATGAAAAATCAATTCTATAAAAACAATTTAGAAGGGATTCATCCCCAAGTGTAATTTTGAAGAAGTTAATTTTGGATTTCTTGTGGAAAAAGTCTAGACCAAAAAAAAAAAAAACAATGAAATAACCCTCTGAAAATGATAATAGCGAATATAATCAACTAAAACCTTTATGTGTAGGCAAACTATCCTTCAAAGCAGAAGATACAGATTTGAGACTCAACACATCCTGATTCATGTGCATCTGGCTTTCAACTCCACCCACTTCCCCATCTTCTCAGCATCCTATTCTGGTCCTGCCGCCCAATGTCTTCCTGCCCAGCTATAGGCTAAATAGCTCTTATGGGCCAATGAGAGTGCTACATATTTACAGTGCACGAAGATTGTTACACAGCAACTCCCGACATTCCTAGGGGTCACAATCTCCCAAAAACCTTCTTAATCTGCCTCTTACTATCTTTTTCGCTCCCTCTTGCACTAGGATCTCTGAGCCTGAACAGCAAGAGCTATCTTGTCGATGTATGTGCTGGGACTGGGCTCCACAAATCTGTGTGCTCTTCTCTAATTGTCTTATCTGTTACTAAGAGATATTTCTATATTAAAGTCTAAAGACTACACTTATCTGTATGTATAAGGATAAGCATTTAGAATATAGTTAGAGATAAGTTTGTTTTAGCAAATTGGTAACTTTACACTCCCCTCCAAGATCTATGACATTACTAGCCACAAATAGTTGGTTAGTTTTTTAGTAATAGACACAATTATCCTCATGTTGATTGCCTCTAAAGTCTAATTTAATCAGAGAGATTTCAACTACCGCTAAGGTTTATTTCTTATTGCTTACTCCTACAGTCTACTTAGAACATTTTGACAGGGATACATTTTTTCATGACTCGGGTAATTTGTATAACTATCTGGATATAGAAAAGAAAAGTAAAAACCAGATTCATTTAAATTTATGTAAGTACCAGAGCTAACAAAAATTTTTGTGTCTATGTGTTTCTTATGCTGTTTTTTTTTCATTCTTGTTTGCCTGTCTCTTCGTTTTCTAAAGAGAATGAAAAAGAAGTTGGGGAGTTGGGTGGGTGTGGAGGTGGGGAGGAACTGGGAGAAAATGGGGGAGGAGAAATTGTGATTAAATATATTGCATGAAAAGCTTTTATGCAAGTTAAAAAAAAGGAAATATTTTAGCCAGGCAGAATTTTCAGAAAGAATAGATCAGAGGTAGATAATTTTGTATATGTTATCTAAAAAGATATTGAGACTGAGTGGCAAACACGGTACCTATGTAGGTGTACCCAAGGCCCTGAAATGTTATGGCTGGTAGCTTGGTGCTTTTCGTGGGACTTTTAACAGTGGGAGAGGGTGTGTTTCTCACTCTTTGGTCTGTTCTTGGGACATTTTACTCCTACTGAGTTGTCTTGTCTATCCTCGATACAGGGCTTTTGTCTAGTCTTATTATATCTTGTTTTGTCCTGTTTGGTTGTTGTCTTTTCATTGCCCACTCTTTTCTGCAGTGAAATGGATTTAGGGGAGAGGGGAGGTTGAAGGGGAGCTGGACACCGTGTAGGAAGGGGAAACTGTGGTCAGAATGTATTGAATTAAAGAAGAATCTATTTTCAATAAAAAGTTCAAAGTAAAAAATTATGGGATCCATTTTTGAGAAGGCTTGTTTTGACTTACCATATATCATCATGAGTTTGAGGACAGAGAAACTGGTGGGAACCCAAATGGGTTCTTGCAAAAAGCAGGCAAATCTCAGTAGAGTTCATGCTGTGAGATCACTAACATAATTTTCTAGATATGTGTGTGTTTGTGTGAATTTTTTGTATTAAAATCTCATAGCTATAAATACAAAAATCTGAAATCTTTAAATATCTAACTAAATTAAACGTTTCATATATATTATCCGATTTGACAGGAAACCAAAAAAGAACAGCTGTCAACTGAAGCTAACTTCTGCAGAAATTAAGTGCAGATTTAGCTTTGTTCATGCAATTTATTAAATCTATTGTTCAGAAAGTGATTTTTCATGAAAAATTTAAACTTGAAAATCATAATATTGTTAGGTTTGTCATCATGGTCTATATACATAAAATCAAATCCTAAAGAGTAACATAAAATGCATGCATATTATTTTGTATGTGCTAGTTTTTGTGTCTGTCATTATTCTGAAGATCTCAGATAGCTAATAAAATCAGCAACCAGCAGTATAAACAATTGATTCAGTTTACTCGAATTTGGCCTGAGAAACAGGAGCTTTCAATTTGAAATCATTGACTTGTGTCTTTCATTTTCTGTTCTTTGTCAGTTGCTCGCTCAAATCGTGCATTCTAACAGTGCTGTCACCGGGACATGGCTCTGAGTGTAACGTGCTTGCTTCACAAGCATAAGGATATGCGTGTGGACCCACAACATCCATGTAAAAGCCATGTACAGAAAACGGTATATGCAGCTTCACTTCAAAGCAGAAAAGGGCAGAGGCAGTCTGCATCCCAGAGCGGTTTGAAGAGTCAGTCTGACCATTCACGGGCTTTGTGGTAGGTGAGAGAATTTAACTTAAACATTTTCACAGAGAGAGAGCTATGAAGGAAGACAGCTGATGTCAGCCTCTGGTCTTCACA